>JBBPBX010022167.1:0-15297 GCA_038048925.1 Garcialebias charrua
AGGTGTATCCATTTGTATAAAACTATCATAAAACATGGTTCATCTTCACCTTGTTTGATGCATCAGTGTGAAAAGAGAATGGGAGTGTTCTGCTTCCACTTTTCAATTTTTGGACAACTTCTATCATATTCTGTTATAATTATTTTAGTAATACAAGTTCATAATATACCGGTAAATAGAATTGTGAGGGTCCAGACTTAAATAGCGACAAAGGTGTTCAAAAATCCACCAAATAATTCAATTTAATAGTTCCAAAAATAAACTAACAAAGAATTAAATTTCAATGAAAAATAAATCAAAAGATAATAACAAATTTGGGCCCAACTTAAACAGGTCAACTGAAGTCTAACAAGGAGGAATGATTCCAGATTAGATTTTAAATAACTGATTTATGGGGAAGAAAAATGATCTATTTTACTGTGATTATGTTATTTCAACAACCTAGTAAACAAAACAACTTGATATTATATATGAATGTTATAATATAATGTGATACGATAAATAAGACTGACTTAGTATTAAGTATTAGAGTACATAAGTACATAAGTATTAGACATATGATTATTTTATTATTAACCTTGTGGTGCCCAGCCCACTAAACACAGGGATAACAGTTATATTTGTGCTTTTTATCTGTAGAACAAGAGAGTTTGCAGGCTGTCATAACACTGACCGTCATTATTTAACATGAGCATTATTGTGCATGCATCAGGGTACTTCCATGGCACATTTTTATATGTATAAATACTTAATAATTCAATGTTAATAGGAAACTTGCAAGGGGCTTTGTTTTCATTCTCCAGATCAATACAGAGTTAAGAAATAGTATAATAACACCACCAGTGACATTTATTTAGTATATAAAATTATTAATATTTGATAATTTTTTATAAGCAAATTTAAATAAATGTAGCCATCAGTCAATAACCAGGTGGCTAGCGCTAGCATGCTAACAAACAAAGAAAAAAACTCATCACTTCCCACTTGCAGTCAGCTGAAGGCTTTTTTCACAGAGTCATCTAATATCTGAGAGGCATATCAGTCAAAAATGCAATTAGATATTAAAGGAGACCACAGATAGTTTTTTTTTTTAAGTTTTCAGAATTAAGAACATACATATATACAGACACACAAACAGAACCCAGATGCACAAACCAAAGTATGAAACATTACAATTAACACATGGTGTACACACGCACTACACATATTCATGAGCATATACATAGACCCATTAAAGGGCGGCTGGTGGGAGACCATGAAAAAAATTTAGTCAGTTTAGTCTGGTCGTCAAAAACTGATCCAGGAAGGGATTCCAATAGCGCAAGAAAGTGTCTGTAGCGCCTATCCGAAGTCTTTCCATCTGTATCACTGACATCATGTCCGTAATCCACTGATGGAATGAAGGAGGAACTGAAGATTTCCAGTTTATTAAGATTAGTCTCTTAGCAATAATGAGTCCCAGTTCCAGTGGTTGTCGCATTACAGCGGGTATGGTCCCAGGCACCCGGGGGCATCCGAAGATTATAAGTCCTGGTTCAGGTTGCAAAAGAACATTATATGCCTTAGAGTACCAATCAAATATTTTTGACCATAAACCGGTTAAGGACGGACAGGACCAAAAGGCATGAGACAATGTGCCCTCAGATATGTTACACCTGTCACATATTGGGGAAACAGAGGGGTATATCTTGTGTAACCTGACCTTTGAGTAGTGTAATCGATATGTGATTTTAAACTGAATTAGCTGATGTCTGCTGTTTATTGAACAAGAACTGATTTTTGAAAGGCATCTATTCCACCATGATTCAGGGATTGTTATCCCTAGCTCGTTTCCCCAGGCCTCCCTTATTTTTGTGGTACATACCACGTTGCAGTCCCCAAACAGATGCATTATTCTTGTAATAAGATGTCTTGAATCAGGAGGGCTCGTAAGGATCTCAAATATGCCATGCTCAAGCGCAAGAATGTCGTAGTTTTGAATATTTGACTTAATATAATGCCTGGACTGCAAATATCGAAAGAAGTGTGAGTGGGGCAGATTATATTTTTCTTTCAGTAGACTGAATGATGCAAATTTGTTATCAATATACATGTCCTTAATTAACACCAGCCCCTTTTCCTCCCAGTCATGATAAACTTTATCCTGCCAGGGAGGCAGAAAACTATGATTAAAACATAATGGCGTCTGTACAGACGTCTTTGGTAATGCAAGGAAACTCCTGATCTGGTTTAGAATTCTTATTTCATGTTTTAACACAAAGCTCAAGTTTCGGTAGGCTTCAGGCTTTTCAAGGTAGGCAAAAAATAGAGCTGGCAAGGAGGAGTTATTTACCAGTTTAGATTCCATCTTGACCCACAGCGGAGCAGTAGTTGCCAGGTTACCAGCGAGCTCATACTGCCAGAACATTAGTGCTCTGATGTTGGCAGCCCAATAATAATGTTTAAATACAGGTAGTCCCAGCCCTCCCTTCCCCCTCGGCCCTTGCAGATGCACTCTAGAAATTCTAGCATTTTTCCCATTCCATATATAGGAAAGAATGATTGAGTCTAGTTCTTTAAAGAAGGCTGCTGTAAGATAGATAGGAAGGTTTTGACATAAGTATAGGAACCTAGGTAGGGAAATCATTTTAACTGAGTTGATGCGTCCGATCATTGACAGAGGCAAAGTTTTCCAGTACCATACCATACCATACCATACCATACCATTTTATTTATAAAGCACTTTAAACAGGAACAAGTCCACACCAAAGTGCTGGACAAACAAACACGCAACAGGCAACACAGACAATGAAGTACAACACGAAAAACATAAAAACATTGCAGATCATAAATCAAACGATCCAGATACAAATCAGCTGGCATTGAAAGCGATGGAGTAGTAGTGAGTTTTTAACCGGGATTTGAAAACCGAGAGGGAGGGGGCCTGTTTGATGAGCAGCGGTAACTCGTTCCAGAGTCTTGGGCCTGCTACAGAGAACGCCCTGTCACCCCTGCGCTTAAGGCGAGTTTCTGGAACTATTAAGAGTACCTGATCCTCTGACCTCAAAGCACGTGGAGGGACATATGGGTGTATCAGATCCGAGAGATAGGCGGGGGCGAGACTGTTCAGCGATTTGTAGACATACATGAGAATTTTGAATTGGATTCGAAGATGAACCGGTAGCCAGTGAAGGGAGGCCAAGACTGGTGTAATGTGCTCTCTTTTGCGTGTGCTGGTTAAAAATCGGGCAGCTGCGTTCTGAACCAGTTGTAATCGTGCAATGGTGGCTTGACTGACGCCAAACAGAAGTGAATTGCAGTAATCAAGCCTAGATGTAATGAATGCGTGAATCACTGTCTCCAGGTGCTTTTTGGATAATATGGGCTTCAGCTTAGACAGACGCCTCAGCTGGAAAAAACAGGATTTGACAATCATGTTTACATGACTGTTGAGTTTCATGGAAGGATCCATTATCACTCCCAGATTTTTGACTTTTTGTTTTTCGGACAGGGGTAGAGCAGACAGGTCAATGCAGTGGTTTGAGGTTGTGTCATTGGGAAGGAACAATATGGCTTCAGACTTCTTATCATTGAAGCTTAAGAAATTTAAAGCCATCCAGTCCCTGATGTCAGCCAGGCAGTCGAGCAGAGGTTGAATAGAGCCTGTACCATTTTGTCTTAGGGGGAAGTAGATTTGACAGTCATCAGCGTAGAAGTGGAAAGGTATATTGTGTTTCCGGAAAATAGCACCGAGTGGCAGCAGGTATAAGGAGAACAAGAGAGGACCCAGGATGGACCCCTGCGGAACCCCCCATTTAAGAGCCGCCACTGCAGAAGTAAAATCATTGATGGACACACAAAAAGACCTGTCAGAGAGGTAGGATCTGAACCAGTTTAGGGCTGATCCTGAGATGCCCACCCACTGCTCCAACCTAGCAATGAGGATCTCATGGTCGATGGTGTCGAAAGCGGATGTGAGGTCCAATAGGACAAGCAGCACAGAGTCACCAGTATCTGTGGATAGAAAGATGTCGTTAAAAACCTTCAGTAGGGCAGTCTCAGTGCTGTGGAGGGATTTGAAGCCAGACTGGAAAAGCTCGGGGATAGCGTGATCCTCCAGGAAGCACTTTAGTTGGGACTCAACTATTTTCTCTAGAAGTTTAGAAACAAATGGGAGTCTGGAGACAGGCCTGAAATTGGATAATACTGACGGGTCGAGGTTTGGTTTTTTCAGGAGGGGTTGAACAGCAGCATGTTTTAATGATTTTGGCACCACACCCGAGGATAGACTGCTATTTACAATCGAGAGAATGGAGGGACCTAGAGTGTGAAAAACCTCCTTTAGAAGCCGAGGGGGGACCACATCGAAGGGGGAGCCAGATGGTTTCAGGCTGCACATGACCTGCTCTAGAGAGGACAGAGAGACTGGTTCAAAATGGTCAAACACAGCAACAGATTGAGGTGGGATGGATGGATCGTGAGATGGAGGAGAAATGAGAGCCCTGGTGGTTGCGATTTTATCTAAAAAGAAATGTTGGAAGTTCTCGCACAGCTCAGTCGAGGCTTCCATGGGTGATTGTTCAGTGAGGTGGAGAACAGAGTTTAGGGTGGAGAACAGAACTCGAGGGTTACGAGAGTTTGCAGCAATGATATCAGAGAAGTATTGTGATTTAGCAGTTATCACTGCTTTCTGATATCGGCGCCAGCTCTCTTTTACCATCTCAAAAGAGACCTGCAGACTGTCTTTTTTCCACTTCCTCTCCACCTTTCGGCATTGCTGCCTCGCAGCTCTGGTAGTGTCATTCAGCCACGGTTCGGCCCTGAGTTTTGGTCTTCTCGTTTTGATAGGCGCTACTTGATCCAAAGCCTTTAAACAAACAGAGTCAAACTGGTTTGTCAGCTCCTCAGTGCTGGAGAGGAACCCCGGGGGCTGAATTAACATGTCATTGTTGTAAACCTCAGTATTCGATGTTTAGTTTTAATCCGGATAAAAACTTTGTAAAATTTAGTTTAAATATATGTTTTGGGTCTTTGGGCACAATAACGCCTAGATAGGTAAGATGGTTTTCAACTACTTTGAATGGGACATTTTGTAAGAATCCTAATGGGTATGTGTTGGAAAGAGGCATTAACTCGCTCTTTGACCAATTGATTGAGTATCCAGAGATCTTACTAAAGGATGTAATCAGGTCGAGGAGGAAGGGGACCGATTTCACTGTGTCATATAAATATAATATCACATCGTCAGCGTACAAACTAATGGTTGTTTCAACGCCGGCGACATGAAGGCCTTCGACATGCGGGTGTGCCCTAATTGCCACAGCAAGTGGCTCCAAAGCAATAGCGAAAAGCGCTGGTGACAGTGGGCAGCCCTGCTGAACTGAGCGCTGCAAGTGAAATGGAGCTGATCGATCACTATTTGTCAGAATGGAGCACATAGGTTCTAGATAAATCAGTTTTACCCATGAGATGAAAGTCTCGCCAAAACCAAATCTGCGCAGATAGGTTTTAAAAAAAATTTATGGTATGTCTGTGGCTATCCAGACAATGGGCCTCATGCACGAACCGTTCGTACGCACAGATTTGTGCTTATACTGTTCGTACGAGTGATTTAGGATCATTTGTGGCATCCAACAATGTTTTCGTATCCTAGGATTTTTTTCAGATACGAACAGAATTTACGTGTGGTCCAGACCTGTCGTATATTTTAGGAGCGTCAGTCTGCTGTCATCCAGACTGCCTTTTCTCCACTAATAACTTTATATTTCGTTATTTAGAAAATATTTCGAGTTTAAACAATTAAATGCAACCACACATATTGGTTTAATTAAAGCGGCTTCAACACCCCCCCACGTCCACCACCTTGCGCGACCCGCGCGCGGCCCCCGCCCCACTCATGTCGACCACCCGGTGTGCCACGCAACGCGCCCCCACTCATGTCGACCACCCGGTGTGCCACGCAACGCGCCCCCACTCATGTCGACCACCCGGTGTGCCACGCAACGCGCCCCCACTCATGTCGACCACCCGGTGTGCCACGCAACGCGCCCCCACTCATGTCGACCACCCGGTGTGCCACGCAACGCGCCCCCACTCATGTCGACCACCCGGTGTGCCACGCAACGCGCCCCCACTCATGTCGACCACCCGGTGTGCCACGCAACGCGCCCCCACTCATGTCGACCACCCGGTGTGCCACGCAACGCGCCACGCGCCTCTGTCGGCACACACACACACACACACACACACACACACACACAGCGCTGCTGCAGAGACAGGGGAGAAGAAAGGCGAAAGTTGCTTCATGTCATTTTTAATATAAACTGCCTGTTGACTGTGGGCGCTCACTGATGTCATCTGTATTCTGTGTGGGTCTGCGCTCAGATCCGGGGCTGACACTATGATCAAAGGCGAGTCCATTTTAATTCGCCAAACGCGTTTGTGTGTTTTCTGACGCATAAAAGCCGGAATGAATGGACACTTCCTGCTCGCGGTGGCAGGAAACTATATCCTTATATGGTGTTTTGAGGGGTGGGAATTATGTAAATAACCTCCCGCGTGCACGAGCAGGTGAATAGAACAGGTGGAATTCATCATTATTTACACAGCTCATATACACACATTTCCTGACGATAGAAGACTGTGTTGGATCTGACGTGGCATGTTCGTACGAACGCTTCGTACGAACAAAAGTAGGAGGAAGTTAGGATAAGAATACGAACATTTTTGTGCATGAGGGCCAATGTTCATTCAATTTAATACACAAAATAATTCTTAGATAATCAATTATACCCTTTTTAATTCTGCCATTTTTAACTTTCGTTTTGAACGACTGGTTTATGATAATGACCTCTCATGGCCACGCCCTTCAAAGATCTGTTTACATTAACTCCGCCCTCTGTAACAGCCAGTATCTCTAAACTGTTGTTGTTTTAAAATTAGCTCTTTTTTAAAAAGGGTTAGTGTTAACCTTTCCTGCTCAGTCTTTCATCCGTGGTCAAAAGACACAGGGGAGATTTTCCTCCAGGGCTGAAGTCTCTGCTTCAGGGTTAACTCCCTCGCTCGCCTTGCACATAAACCACACGGTGGCTGAAGGTTAATCCTCTTGTTTTAATAATAATTCCAGCCAACAGGTGCACAAACAGACTTTCTTACAGCCGCGTTTCAATTTGCCGTTCACTTTACTCCACACACACACACACACACCGTCACGTCTTGCTCTCCTCAACACGCTAAAGGACCCTCTAAGCTTTTGACGACCAGTGTACCTGTATACGGATATTTTAGAGCAAAAAAAAGTCCTGCTGGATGGACAGCGTGTGCGCGCACATCATGCTGAAGTTTAAAGATAAAATTAAAGTGTTTAATCCTGGAAGGCTTGACCAAGCTTCAAAGCAGCTCTGCGCCGTGATGGACAGAGAGCAACAGCTACAGGACAGATGCACGTGACGTGCAGCAGGTCCTCGGATGGATGGATGGATGGATGGACGGACGGATGGAAGGATAAAGCTTGGACCTCAGTCAGTAAAGAATCCATCTGTCTGGGTTCAGGAAGGCAGGATGTTTGATGGAACTGACGTGGAGCCAGGAGGACGCAGCTGCTCTGAGCGCTGCACCTGTTACCTGCTCAGGAGTTGACAGAACTCTTCAGCGACACAGAGGATGAAGAATTCAATGAGTTTGAATAAAAATAAATAAATAAATATTTTTTGGAGTTTATCTTGTTACATTTTAAAGAGAAGAAGGTTGTTGCAGCATATGTTGCGCGCACACGTTTGGAAGACCCGACAAGCGAAATTATTTAAATGCAGCGGATTTGAACAAATTCATTTATTAAAGAAAAGTTCAGCTCAGACACATCTTTGCTATAATTTTCAGCAAACAAATATGTTTTTTAAGTGTTAGTCTTATTAAATTTTAAACAGATGAAGGTTTTAGCAGCCCACGCACAAGAAGACCGGTCAAAGCGAACCTATCAGCTATTTGACAATTATGTTCATTTTTTAAAGAAAAGTTCAGCTCAAACACACTTTTACTATAATGTCAGCAAACAAATATAACAATTATACTTTATTTATAAAGCCATTTAAAACAACCACAGCTGCAACAAAGTGCTGTACACATGAAATTAAGAACATTTAAACAAAAGATGAGATGAAATCATGAAAAACAACTGTCATGTCTTTTATACTGAAGTGGGTGGAGCATCACTAGGGGTTGCTAGGTGAGGGGCTGGACTCAGGTTGGAGTGGGTTGTGGCTGCGGCTTGTGACGTCACAAACCGCAGGATTTGAAAACGAAACGTTTCTATCACTGAAAAATAAATAAACCACTGGGTGCATTTTTTGGCACTAGGACTGTTTTTTTATGAAGTACATACCCAAAGTTGAGTAAAAAAAACATTAAAAAGTGAATTTTGCATCTGTGGTCCACTTTAAATAAAGGGCTTTTGAAGACCACGAGGAGAGAAACGTGTCAGGAGACAGAGGGAGAGGAGGAAAGTGAAGAATGTAGGACTGAGGGTTGCAACTCTAAATGTGGGGACAATGACGGGCAAAGGTAGAGAGCTGGCTGACATGATGCAGAGAAGAAAGGTAGATGTTTTATGTGTCCAAGAGACCAAGTGGAAGGGCAGCAAGGCTCGCAGTATTGGAGCAGGGTTCAAACTGTTTTACCATGGTGTGGATAGAAAGAGAAATGGAGTAGGGGTGGTCCTGAAGGAGGAGTTGGCAAAGAATGTAGTAGAGGTGAAGAGAGTGTCAGATAGGGTGATGTGTCTAAAGGTAGAAGTAGAAGGTCTGATGCTAAACATAGTAAGTGGTTATGCTCCACAGGTTGGATGTGATGGGGAGGAGAAAGATAAATTTTGGAAAGATTTGGATGAAGTGATAGAGAGTATTCCCAGGGAGGAAAGAGTGGTGATTGGAGCAGACCTGAATGGACATGTTGGTGAAGGAAACAGAGGGGATGAGGAAGTGATGGGTAGGTTTGGTGTCAAGGAAAGAAACCAGGAAGGACAGATGGTGGTGGATTTTGCCAAGAGAATGGAAATGGCTATAGTCAATACCTATTTCCAAAAGAGGGAGGAACATAGAGTGACCTATAAGAGTGGAGGAAGGAGTACACAGGTCGACTACATTCTGTGTAGAAGAGGAAACCTGAGGGAGATTGGAGACTGTAAGGTTGTAGCAGGGGAGAGCGTGGCCAGACAGCATCGGATGGTTGTGTGTAGAATGACTGTTGTTGCGAAGAAGAGAAAAAGAGTAAAACCAGAGAAGAAGACCAAATGGTGGAAGCTAAAGAAGGAAGAATGTTGTGAGAAATTCAGAGACGAGCTGTTAAAGGCTCTGGGTGGTAAGAAAGAGCTTCCAAGTGACTGGGCTACTACAGCAACAGTAATTAGAGAGACAGGTAGGAAGGTACTTGGTGTGTCATCTGGACAGAGAATAGATGATAAGGAAACCTGGTGGTGGAATAGTGAAGTGCAGGACGCCATCCAAAGAAAGAGATTAGCCAAGAAGAAATATGACAGTGAGAGGACTGAAGAGAGGAGACAGGAATATAAGGAGATGGGACATAGAGCAAAGAGGGAAGTAGCTAAGGCAAAGCAGAGGGCGTACAATGAGTTATATGGGAGACTGGACACTAAAGAGGGCGAGAAGGACTTGTACCGATTGGCAAGACAGAGGGATCAGGCTGGAAAGGATGTGCAGCAGGTTAGGCTTATTAAAGATGGGAATGGGAATGTTCTAACAAGTGAGGAGAGTGTGATGGGAAGATGGAAGGATTACTTTGAGGAGCTAATGAATGAAGAGAATGAAAGAGAAAGAAGAGTGGAGGTAATAGAAACTGTGGACCAGGAAGTGGGAAAGATTAGTGAGGGTGAAGTCCGGAAAGCTCTGAAAAGAATGAAGAAGGGGAAGGCAGTAGGACCTGATGACATACCAGTGGAGGTTTGGAAATGTCTTGGAGAGATGGCAGTGAGGTTTTTGACTCAAATATTTAATGGAATATTTGAGGGTGAGAAAATGCCTGAAGAATGGAGAAGAAGTGTGCTGGTTCCCATTTTTAAGAACAAGGGTGATGTACAGAGTTGTAGCAACTACAGGGGAATTAAGTTGATGAGCCACACAATGAAGATCTGGGAGAGAGTTGTGGAAGCAAGACTTAGACAAGATGTGACTATCTGTGAGCAGCAGTATGGTTTCATGCCAAGAAAGAGCACCACAGATGCCATCTTTGCTTTGAGGATGTTGATAGAGAAGTACAGAGAGGGTCAGAAAGAACTCCATTGTGTGTTTGTGGATTTAGAAAAAGCTTATGACAGGGTACCAAGAGAAGAGGTGTGGTATTGCATGAGGAAATCTGGAGTGGCAGAAAAGTATGTTAGACTGGTACAGGACATGTATGAGGACAGCAGGACAGTGGTGAGATGTGCTGTGGGAGTGACAGATAGCTTCAAGGTGGAGGTGGGATTGCATCAAGGATCGGCTCTGAGCCCCTTCTTGTTTGCTCTGGTGATGGACCGACTAACAGATGAGGTCAGGCAGGAATCCCCATGGACTATGATGTTTGCAGATGACATTGTGATCTGTGGTGAGAACAGGGAACAAGTGGAAGAGAACTTGGAGAGGTGGAGGTATGCTCTTGAAAGAAGAGGAATGAAAGTCAGCCGTAGTAAGACAGAGTACATGTGTGTGAATGAGAGGGAGGCCAGTGGAACAGTGAGGCTACAAGGAGCAGAGGTCACAAAGGTGCAGGACTTCAAGTACTTGGGGTCCACTGTCCAGGAAAATGGGGAATGTGGTAAAGAGGTGAAAAAGAGAGTCCAGGCAGGATGGAGTGGATGGAGAAAAGTTTCAGGAGTGATTTGTGACAAAAAGGTGTCAGCAAAGGTCAAAGGAAAAGTTTACAAGACAGTGGTGAGACCAGCTATGTTGTATGGTCTGGAGACAGTGGCATTGACAAAGAGACAGGAGAAAGAACTGGAAGTGGCAGAAATGAAGATGTTGAGGTTCTCCTTAGGAGTGACAAGGATGGATAAGATCAGGAATGAGATCATCAGAGGTACAGCACATGTTAAACAACTGGGAGATAAAGTTAGGGAGGCCAGACTGAGATGGTTTGGACATGTCCAGAGGAGGGACAGTGGGTATATTGGTAGAAGGATGTTAGAAATGCAGCTGCCAGGAAAAAGACAAAGAGGGAGACCAAAGAGGAGATATATGGATGCAGTTAGAGAGGACATGGAGGTAGTTGGAGTGAGGACAGAGGATGCAGAGGACAGAGTGAGGTGGAGGAGGATGACTCGCTGTGGCGACCCCTGAAAAGGGAAAAGCCGAAAGAAGAAGAAGAAGAAGAAGAACTAAGGCACCATTTACATGGGGTCGAAAATCAGCATTTTGTGAATTCTGTTTTGTGTATGCGTGTCAGTCTTGTATTTACAAAAAACTGTATTTTAAGTCCAAGACTTGAATTTTTTGAAAAAGGGTTCAAGAATGAAATTTTTTTGAGACATCAACCTTTGTATACGGTGTTAGTTCAATGAGCAAAGACAGATGAACCATATCTTTGCCTTGAATAAAGCAGAACAAAAACTGTATTATTTTTTAAAGGGTTTCATCACTTCTTTGAACTGTCAACAAAACTAAACGAAATATTGAAAATAAAAAGCAATGCTACACACCAAGCATACTTTTGAAATACCTGTGAAGTAGGTTTTATTTTCCAGGCAAATTGTTGTGTATAAAGAAGTTAGTCTGATATGCTTTGAACAGGATGTAGAAACTTTTCCTCCCAGCTGTTCCTCATTGGATTTTGTGCTTTAAAAGTGTTCATTATATCCATGCAATCTGACTGACAAGCCTCTCAGTAAACACTGTTCTGTACTTTTGTGGTTTATTTTGGCACAAAGTGAAAGTTTCACCAAGAACCCAGCCCACTTATTATTTACTTTTATACTCATGTATTCAACATCTTTGTTTTTCCTCTGCTAGTGTTTATAGGTCACATCGTGTGTGAGATTTATGTAAATGCTCCATTCCTTGTTTCCAGTGCTTGGTGTATTGTTTGGCAGCATTACCATCCCACATAGAAGCTTGGCAAAGTTCTATAACCTTTTGGGTCATCTTCTGTGTTTCTGTGTGGATAACATTGTCTAGAAATAGTGTTTACTATAATAATTTAAGAAATGAAAAATAAAACATGAAGTAAACGTGAGGGAGACCACCATATTGTGTATTTAAACACATACGGTGCCACCCAGATGTAAAGGATTTTAGCAGGGGTCAGTATTAAGCTGACCTCTTTATCCTTAATTAATTACTTATTCAGATTGAATAGTAATTTCACGGATTCTTTCCTTTTTAAGTTTACCCAATATTTCTGTAATCTTTATGATGGATAAATAAAGAAAGCCATTAAGTGACAGAGAATGTTGACTTAGTTGGTATGCCAAAGACACTACCATTTATTTAGAATAAATCAACTAAATTAACACCATTACACTTGATTGACATGATTTCACTTTCTTGCAATTTAACACGTCAGCACATTTAAATTGTAACACAACAGACATAAATATAGGATGTTAACATATAGAATAAATCAACTAAATTAACACCATTACACTTGATTGACATGATTTCACTTTCTTGCAATTTAACACGTCAGCACATTTAAATTGTAACACAACAGACATAAATATAGGATGTTAACATATTTAGTCTGAGGCTCTATGACTTAAATAGTTTCCAGCTTAGAATTGAGGGGAAAGGAAATAGGAGGAGAGATGGTTTAAAGGAAATTGTCTTGAGCATGTTACCAGAAGTGACACTTCTCATCAGATTTCTGCTGAAATACAGGTACGTTTGTAAACAGCTCTTTACCTTTGACGACGAGTCTGATAAAGAGATGACACCAGCCTTTCAGATGCACAGAGTCCTTCAGGACCAGTTCGTCCGAACTGGTTGTTTACTTTCCAACGTCTCCTGGGTTCCGCTTGGACCATCAGAAAATGTGTCAGCTCCTGGTTGACTTCAAGACGAGATGTTTCTCAAAGAAAGTTCATTAAGAACTTGGAGCTCTTTAGCTCTATTGAATTTATGGAGGCGTCCATAAATTCTTTGCTGAATAAGCCAGTCTTTGGCGTATGACTGCAGCTTACATCAGCTTCCAAGGCAGAGAGCTTTCATGTCTCTGTCCATTCCAACTCTGAAGAGAAAGTTCACATCTTTCCTTCCTCACAGGAACTCACAGGAACTAACTGTTTCAGGGAAACTCTGAAGCGTTCACGGAAGCAAATGCTTTTACTCAAAAATGTTGAGATTAGAACACACTTTCCTCATTGGTCCGTGGACCAAGAGGAGTATGAAAACGTGAAGTGAAAAACTTAAGGTTGACAGCAAGTCTGCTTAGATAACAAAGAGGAATGTTTTGGAAAAGTGTCTGAAAGAGAGGAGACATCTCGACGCTACCGAGAGTTTCAGCTGAACTCAACAAAAACAACTCCTGAGCAAGTCAATTTGACACCTTATTCAACTTTGTCATAGATATTTTGAGTAGACACTTTCATTTGGTCAAGTAACACAGTAATACTCCATATTAAAAGAATAACAGCATATAACATATATCATGAAAATGACAAAAGTTATTCTTTTGATTACATTAGAATAAAATCAAAGATAGAAATAGTCTCTTTTGGTGACTATGTTCTCAGATTACAACTAATGGAATAATTTGTAGTAAATGTCTTGCTTTACTGAGAGGTCAGTAAAGGTCATCTCTGGAACAGTTCAAAAATACACAGGTGTATCAAAATGGACATGGTCATGCCCACTACAAACATATGTACTGGAAAAGCAGTATTTCAAAATAGACAAGACCCAAGACGCTGGATGACAAACCCACTACCTATGAGAAAATTGCTAGTTTATAGCAAAGTTGGAATACCTCCTCCAATCAATCGAACTGCTATGCTCCACGTATTTGTCTGAAAGGTTTTCCCCTGGTATTCTCTATAGCCCTGTTTCCATCCATTTTCATTTCGAATTTTGAGCTACCTCGCAAATATGTAAATACAAATTAATGCAGATCAGAAGTGTTTCCATCTACTGTACTGTACTGGCTTGAAGCGCTTCTTCCAAGCCGCGCACAGCGTCATTACGTCAGACGTCAGCGTCATTACGTCAGACGTCAGCACTGCGCATGTCTACAGTAAACCAGAGAGTAAACAGGAAGTAGCGGTTGACAACAGAACCCGGCCACACATCTCGTCAAAATGGAGAGAATATTTCAGGTACGTGTTGCTATCGGGCGAGTTGTATTTATTCTGTCATGCCAACTAGTTTTAGCGAGTTACATGCTGTTCGGAGCGGAAACAGCTGATCAGTCACGTGACGTGAATGTGCGCTACGGCAGCACGAGTCGGCAAATGTGTTTCCATCTGTCGTTTTGCGCAGCTGCTCGGTTTCGCAGCTCCCAAAAACCACCTCAAGCGAGCGTATAAACTTTTTGGCGAATTTCAGGAAGTAACTTCGTATTTTGCCGTTTCCATTAAGCTTTTCTGCTGCGATACTTCAAAATGCGCACCTAGAAACCTTGATGGAAACACGGCTTATGTCCCCAAGATTTCCTTTCTGTACCCTTACCTTGCTTCATGTGCCAGCAGAATGTGTCTCCATCTCCATCTTCTACCACTTATCGTAATGGTGTTGCGGAGGCAATAGGTCCAGGAGAGATACCCAGACATCCCTCTACAAAACTCTCCAGCTCCTCCTGAAGAATCCCAATGTATTCCCAATCCAGAGAAGATAAACAATTCTTCTGGTGAGTGCTGAGTCTTCCCCGAGGTATCTTACCAGTGGGACATGCCTGGAAAGGCTCCAAAAAGAGGAATCCAAGAGGCATCCTACTCAGCTGCCTGAATCGCCTCAATTAACTCCTTTCGATGCAAAGGAACAGTGGCTCTTTTCTGAGCTTCCCTTGCTTGATCAAACTAATCCCTCTATCAGCAGAATGTTCCCATTGCAACAATGCCCTCAATCACACAATGACCTGAGCCCCACCCAGTCACAACTCTCTCAAACCGCATGAGGGACCAGGACAGAACCCAAAGTCAATCGTTGATCTGAGTCCTAGAGTGTCCTGGTGCCATGTGCACTTTTTTGACATACTAACAGTGGTGGGCAACGTTAATTAAAAAATTAGTTCCACAATTTCTAAAACGCTTATTAATTTTTTTAGGTCCACAATTTCAAAAGCACAAATGTCTTATGAAAATTAGGGGAAGCTAATCTAATCCGCTATTTATATTTGTAT
>JBBPBX010022167.1:15320-34147 GCA_038048925.1 Garcialebias charrua
TATATTATATATATATATTATATATATATATATATATATATATATATATATATATATATATATATATATATATATATATATATATATTTATATATAGCCGGCAGCGTTATCAATATTTGCACTACACTGCCAACTGAAAAGTAACAAAAATGATCCTAAAAGGATGAAATTACAAAAATCAAAGGATTTATTTAATACTTTACGTACATATATTCTATTCGGCCACGAAATTAACAAAAAATAGAATGATCTTTTAATCCCTAAAACCACTTTTAAATCTCAAATACACGGGTGTGTCGCCACCGCATTTATACATAAAAGTAACCCAAATACATAAAAATAACGACTCACCGTCGAATGGTCGACACAAAACACACAATAAAATCCTCCGGCCACGTTAATTTGGCTTGAAACAGCTGGGTTCTCTGCGGATTTATCCATTAGTAACCCAGCAACCAACCAGCTAGCCACAGAGTTAGCGTCTATAGGTAGTCAACAGATTTAATGAAAAGTAACTAAAATACATAAAAATAACGACTCACCGTCGAATGGTCGACACAAAACACACAATAAAATCCTCCGGCCACGTTAATTTGGCTTGAAACAGCGGGGTTCTCTGCGGATTTATCCATTAGTAACCCAGCAACCAACCAGCTAGCCACAGAGTTAGCGTCTATAGGTAGTCAACAGATTTAATGAAAAGTAACTAAAATACATAAAAATAACGACTCACCGTCGAATGGTCGACACAAAACACTCAATAAAATCCTCCGGCCACGTTAATTTGGCTTGAAACAGCGGGGTTCTCTGCGGATTTATCCAAGTACCCAGCAGCACAAACAGCTAGCCACAGAAGCCCCTGAGTTCACCTCTGACCCGGAAGATGTCAAGATGGAATAGTCCATTTTTAGTAGGGGGATAAAGAAATCGACCGTTTTTTTTGCGTATTTAATGATCGTTTTCATCGTAACTATAATTATTTTTATGTTAAATGTACATTAACAAGCAGGATCAATGTTAGGGATGTAGGTGACTGGCCGGGGCGCGGCGGGGCCCCATGCTGATGGGATCCCCAGGCAACGGCATCATTTACCTACATGGTAGATCCGAGTCTGTTCTCCGCTCTGCCCCCCCTCCCCCCTCCAACCCTTCCTCCTCTCTGCTCTTTATGGTGGGGAAAAAGGTAAAACAAGCAGCATAAGAGCTTGTAAATAAGTTTATTGGTTTTTACTGATAGATAATTAGTTATTAGCGGTACTGCATTTTAAATAAAAATAGCACAAATCCGCTTATGAATTATAAAAGTTAGTCAATCCACAAAAACGCTGACAAAAAGTTTAGGTCCACTGTAAGCGGATTAGCGCTTTAGCGCTCCCTAGCGGTCTGGCGCCCACCTTTGCATACTAATATTCAAACACTGTGTTTTTGATGGACAAACTGCGACTTGCACCAAAGTCCAACAAAAACACTGTTAGGATTCCTTCCAATCACACCCCTCCATGTCACATTGTCATTACCCAAGTGGGCATTGAAGTCCCCCAGCAGAATAAAGTAGTCCCCTGCTGAAGCACCTTCTAGGACCTCCAGAAAGGCTGGATACTCTGAAATGCTTTTCAGCACGTAAGCACAAACAAATGTCAGAGTCTATCCCCCCACCTGAAGACATAAGGAGGCTACAGGTAGTCCCCGACTTACGAGCGAGTTCCGTTACAACGAGGTGCTCGTAAAGCGAAAATT
This sequence comes from Garcialebias charrua, assembly GCA_038048925.1. Lineage (NCBI taxonomy): Eukaryota > Metazoa > Chordata > Actinopteri > Cyprinodontiformes > Rivulidae > Garcialebias > Garcialebias charrua. Next base: position 17,058 of record JBBPBX010022167.1, read on the forward strand.
CGTAACTTGGAACGGCCGCCACGTGTCTCGTAAGTCCGGAATTTCGCTCGTAAGTTGGAACGGTTTTGCTAGCGCGACTACAAACACTCGTTTTTCATCGAAAAACTGCTTACGAGTGCATAAAAATGATCGGAAACGTGTGTCCACATGTTTAGCTAACGAACTGTGGTGAAAAAACACAGAAAAACTCGGTATTTTTTGCGTTTTTTCCAAAAATTCGCCAGCTCGTAAGTCCGGAACCTCGTAGGTCAGAGCGCTCGTAAGTCGGGGACTACCTGTACTCTTATCTAGTGGAAAAAAACTCCAAAGCACAGGCACCAAGCTGGGGGGTTATAAGTAGATAAACACCAGCCTGGTGTCTCTTATCTTGGGTAACTCCAGAGGGGAATAAGGCCCAGCCCCTCTCAAGGAAACTGGTTCCAAAGCTCATGCCATGTGAGATGAGCCCAGTGATATTTAACCGGTACCTCTCAACCTCATACACAATCTCAGGCTCCTTCCCTACATGACATTTCATCTCCCAAGAGCTGACTTGGGACATGCCAAGGCCCAAGGTCAATGTCAAGAACCCTGTCTTTGGCTACACCCCATGGCATTATGCACAAAACTTATGACCACTGCTACGGTGGGTCCACAGGAAGACAAACCCATTTAACTCCTTTGGGCTGAGCCTGACCAGGCCCCATGGGTAGAGGCCCAGTCACCATGTGCTCCATGATGAACACCTCCCCAGGCCCCTCCCCAGGTCTAACCCTCCAGAGTAATCTGGGCAAGATATATCAAGCTTCTTGTTGTTGTTGTTTTGTCAGTGTAGGTCTTCTGAATCACTGGACACTGTACTGTATACGGTAGTACTGTACATGCACATAATACCCTCTCCCCCTCAAAAAAGTGCCACCATTTTGTAGTTTTTTTTATTAAGTCTTCACTGTTTTGCCAGTCTAAAGAACGATGTTACCCAGAAGCCATCTGTTCATTTCCTGGAAGTCAACACTGCTCTTTCAGCCACTGCTTGCTACAAATGGAGCGAAAGTTTTGCAGCAAAGTCAGAAGTTCTGTAAGGATAAGCTCACAGGACTGGCAGGAAAGTCTCAAATATTTCTGAAGCTGAACTCATCCTTCAAGTTGTATCTTCACTGCTGAGTAACTGGGCTGCAGTAGATCCAGAATCAGTGTGACCTGGATCCTGGGAGCTGCAGACATTCAATGGCTGCAGGGTTCAGTCAGGTTCTGGTCGCACGGGGCTGGTCCGGACTGGACCAGAGGTGGTGGATTAAATCCTGAGAGCAGCACGAGCACATCAAGCTGGATGGAGCAGTGGGCTTCAGTCATGCTGTACCGGGAGTTTTTTCATCGGGTCCGACTGGAGCCGTGCCACTCCTCTACTGCAGAGACTGGTAAGTAAATTTTGTAGATCCTGTACATATAAATACTGTATGTAGTTAAAATTTGTAGGTTTAAGAGTTTAGAGGACTGATTTGTGGTTCCCTTTCAGTCATGTTCTCTCGGTGCAACATATGCTATGGGAATTGCGCCCCCGCGTGATTACCTGAAGGAATACAATCACACCTTTACGGCTAGGGTGTCAGCGTTGCGCCAGAGGCCCCGCCCTCTGGGTATTTAAGCCGCTGACGCCCATCCATCTTTCTCTTTTTTGCCCTTCACCTCACTTAAACCTAAACTACCTCTCTTCGCAGGACTTCTCTGTTGCTTCATCGCTCAACTAGAGGTGAGCTTGCTCCTTACACAGAGCGTACGGAGAATTATTCCTGCGTACTGCTGGACTAGCGAAAGCTAGTCGGGCACATTTTCTCTTAACCCCGAAGTATTTTCTTCTCCTCTCTCCACAGACTGCTTCGCTCGACGGTGCTAACTACGCCACAACCGCTACCCCTGCTAACTCGTAGCGGGCTAGCCAGCGAAACCGACGCGACGCAGGAGACGTCTCAAATTAAAAGAAAAAAGATTCTGGAAGGACTCGCTCGCCTTGTCTCGGACATGCCTCCAGAGAAAGGAAAGCAAAAGACAAGACTTCCAAGGAAAACCACCAGAACAACGAGTCCAACCTCGCGCCCCTGTCCTAGCGAATGCGGTTTCTCCCTCGCAGCAACGGACACCCATGAGACCTGTCCCATTTGCTTGGGAATGTTAAAGTCAAAGTCAAAAGTCAAAGTCAACTTTATTGTCAGAACTGCAATATGTACAGGACATACACAGGACCGAAATTGCGTTTCTCTCAGTCCCTCGGTGCAACAGTAACCATCTAAACACTAAACACTAAAACATTTAATAAACATAAGCATAAAATAGTAAAAGTGTAACACTGTCCTGAGTTTTTTCATAATAGTATAAAAGTATGAAAATTTACACCAACACTGAAACACCAAACACCCCTGAAACACCAAACACCCAATGAACATAAGCATAAAATGAAATAATAAAAGTGTAATACTGTCCTGAGTTTTTGCATAGTAGTATAAAAAGTATAAAAAGTATATCTATAAAATAAACTGAAGGTTCTAGCATTGACATTTGCAAAGAGTGGCACAGCAGCATATAAGTTAATGTACACAGTATATGTATGAGGTAGTTGATGTTGGTATAGAGGCAAAGTGGCATATGCAGTGAGGCACATAAGGCACATTTGGCATCCTTAGATAAGGCTAGTCAGAGAATGCTGTATATGTATCTGCAGTAGTGTAGATAAAAGTAGTGTAAATGTAAACAGTAGTAATAAATGTAAAGCAGTAGTAATAAATGTAAACCGTATTAATAAATGTAAACAGTGAATGTAAACAGTAGTATGACTATAGGCAGTAATGTAATACAAACATTAGTGCAAATATGAGAAGTCAGAGTCAGAGTCAGAGTCAGAGTCAGAGAGAATTTATTGTCATTTGCACCGCATGTAGTACATGTGTTGAAAACGAGATTATGTACACAGGGTCCCAGTTACATCCAACAACAAATGCAAGAGAAAAACAATAATAACATCTAGGATTAACTAAGAGAGACATCAGCTAGTAATACACTAAGCCCTAATGTAGTAGAAAAACATCATTATAAACAGCAGCACGAACATGAGCAGATGGTCACAGATGAACGCAGATAGTCACAGATGAACGCAGCAACAAGAAACAGATCAGTATCAGCATGATGTGACATTTTGCAGTGTTTATTCTTATTATTTATTTATTCATGAGTCTGACAGCCTCAGGGTAGAAGCTGTGCAAGAAGTAGTGCAAACTGAATGAGTACATGACCGAGAGTTAGTGAATAACCCGTTTGATGACACAGGGTCCAGTGTTAAAAACTTTGTGTTGAGTGGTAATGTGTGAGAAAGTTTTTTGTGTTAAGGCAGTTCAAATGGGAGGGGAAGCAGAGCAGGCAGAGTGTTTAGCATTCTGACTGCCTGATGAACAGAGCTGTCTCTCAGTCTGCTGGTTCAAGCCTGGAGACTCCTCAGTCTCCTCCCTGATGGCAGCAGTCTAAAGCGGCTGTGTAGTGGGTGTGTGGGATCACCTGCCATGCAGTGGGCTTTCTGTTACACACAAAAACGGCGCTGGATGTGCCCGACTTTTGCCCACACTGCAGCCATATGCTGGAGGTGGTGCTACGGCACCGGGCTGACCTCTTTGCCAAGGCCATGGGTGCCCTAGCATTGCCAGCAGATCCAGACACCACCGAGCCCCTCACTCCCACGCCGGAGCTCGAGAACATGGCTCTGCACGACAGCACACAAGTCGAATGGGGTGACAGCCCTGACGTGCTGGCTCCTATGGTGGACTTAACAGTCGAATTCGACACTCGAGGCATGATGAATGAGGACGAGATCTCGATTTCAGCCTCAGGCGAATTTTCCGCGGAGGACGCAGGCGTCGAATACGATGAACAGGGAGAAGACCTCTACCAAACCCTGGTACCTGTGCTCCTGGAAACTGACTTTTCCATCCCTGCTCTGTTCGACCTGTGTCACAGAGCAACGGACGCGTTGTACATCCCATGGCCAGAGCCTCCACCTTGTCAACAGGTCACGAGGCTGGCAGGAAACTATTTTTACTCAAAGCAGCAGGCCGCCACGAGGCAAAGGATACCCGTGTTCCCGGACTTCCTCACAGAACTGGCTCGCACCTGGCCTCAGCCCAGAGCTCCCATGCTGTTACCACTCTCGCAGTTCCTCGACGTGGACGGGATGGATGAGGTGGGAATAGCCAACGTGCCTCAAATTGAGGACACATTGACGTCTCACCTGGCTCCCAAGTCATCCGGGACCAAACCAACTCTTCCTAGCAAAGCTTGTCGACCCTCAGCTTCTCTGCTCGAGCAATGCTACAGAGCTCAGAGACTCGCGGCGTGTGCCATGAACACGTCCACGTTGATGCAGGCTTACCTAGCTGAAAAACTGCAACAGCTCCAGGTAACGACGGACAAGCAAGCTGCCGCTGACTTGCTGGATGAAGCCCGCAGGGCAACAGACTTTGTGCTCCGCATGATGGGGACAGCCGCTGTTGCTCAAGGCAGAGGCATGGCGGAAGTGGTCATCGCGATACGCCATCTGTGGATGATGTTAACTGATCTCCCCGAGGGACAAAAGGTGCCTTTTCTCTACCACTCGATAGAATCGATAGGATTGTTTGGGAAAGCTTTGGATCGAATTCAGACCAAGCTGGACCAGAGGCGCAAACAGGCTGAAGCTCTCCGGGTGGGCATTCCCAGGAGAAGCTTCGCCCCCCCCCCCCAGGGAGTCTGCTGGGGGCAGACCTGCGCAACCTCGACATCGCTCGGCAACGCGTGCCCCACCGCAAAAGCGGCCGGCGTACGAGGACGAGCACCGGCAGAGACCACCGCCGGGCCAACCTCGGACCGAACACGCATGGAGCAAAAACAGGTTTGTCCCCCGCCAGGCGGTCAGACAGAACAGGGCCTCCTCGGCGAACCGGGACTCCAGACAAAAGCATGCCTGATGAACCAGGTTCACGTCTTGACTTTACACGATCACCCGCCCACGCGGTATGGGAAATGATCTCTTCATGTCCAGACTTTATTTGTAGCATGGTACAAAAAGCTGGTAACTCTGTTGCATGCACAAATCATGTTTTTCCTGCTGTGAGTGACATAAAGTCATATATGTCGTTACACATAAGCACGAATAAAGCTAAAAAAAAGCCCTCTCTGTTTTATTGACTCTCAAAAAAAAAAAAAAAAAAAACACACAAATAACTTCAGCAGAACGGGTCCCTCTGGCCTGCCAGCCATCATAAAGGGAGGGGGCCATTTCCCCCCACCTCCCTCACGGCTCACAGGATGTTAGCCTAATCAATTAGCCCCAGCAGGGTGCCTCTGCTCCGTCTGCAACGGACAGGCACAGATGCGTCTGCAAGCAGGCCCCCACCCCTCACGGAGACAGGTGAGGGGGGTCACGTGCTCCAGTCCCGTTCCATTGTGAACGACGGGGCGGTCAATACACTAACCAAGCAAACACGTGACATGTCCGCGCCTCAGGGATGCGCGCCGACAGAATCTAACGACGGGGGGGCCACGGCAGAAGCCCACAGGCAACCACAAGCTTCACACGTTCACAAAGGCAATTGTGATCAAACTGCTGTGTGTGTAAACAAATCAGGGCTGAATCAGATTCCTCTTCCTGTTATTCGAAGGGAACTGGGCTCTCTATCACCAAACAATTTAAAGTCTGCCAAGCACAAAGAATCATCTCCACGTTCTCACGTTGCAGCTGTCCCTTTATCATTAATGGGAAACACGCAATGAATGTCCAAGCAGTGATCCGGCAGCATGTGACCTTTCTCACTGTGCTAGTTCAGCTCTGCTCTTAAACAATATCCCCCCAACGGGTGAAACACAGATCCCGGGTGGTTTGTCTGGCTCCAACGCTCTGTTAAGGCCGAGGACCAGTAAACTAGACCCATCCAGGAAACGGATTGGGCTCAGGAGATCTGCTCGTTTACAAAACTCGTAGCTTCTCAGTCCCATGACCCCAAACAAGGAGAGAGAAAACAGACATTCTGCTCCGCTTCTGTCTAAAAAGGACGACAAGTTGCATCTGCCCTCGATCACTCTCGATCAGAGCAACCTGGTAGCATATCGGCAAAAAGGCCTTCTTCCTAACTTGGTTGACCCCTAGGGGATCACAGCATCCAGGGCCCTTGGAGGGGAACTGAATACACCAACTGCTCTTCTTCAAGGTCAAACTATGTCACCAGAAGGAGCAGTCTCGCCGCTCAGGCTGGGAGCTGTTAAAAATGTCAGCTTGTTGGCAGAAACGAACAAGCTGATGGCATCAGGCCTGCCGGAAAATTTGGTAAAAACCATCCAAAATGCCCCTGCTATGTCAACACAGTCTCTCTACGCACAGAAATGGCGTATTTTTGAAGCTTGGTACACAGAAAGAAATATTATTCCTTACTCATGCAACCTAGCTCAGCTCCTGACTTTCCTTCAGGACTTACTGGAAAAAGGTCGCTCTTTCTCAACGATTAAAGTTTTCCTATCAGCAATTTCAGCCTGTCACGAAGGCTGGGGACATAGGACTCCTGGCGCGTATCCAATCATAATAAGATTTATGAAGGGCGTGCTAAGAATGAAACCACCTAGCAGGATCCTGACCCCTGGTTGGGATCTTAGCCTGGTCTTGGTAGCTCTCTGTGATCTTCCTCTTGAGCCACTGAGCGAGGTTGATTTATTATCTTGTAAAACCGCTCTACTTTTGGCCCTTTGCTCTGTGAAATGCGTGGGTGACCTAAATGCATTGTCTGTACATCCAATGTGTACCAGATTCACCCCTGATGGGTCAAAGGTCACCCTAAGGCCTAATCCCGCATACATCCCCAAGATCTTAACTTTAAACCAGGGGTGCCCAACCTTTTTTGAACCAAGAGCTACTTTGGAAGTCGGCAGTTTGCCGAGAGCTACTCGTCCAGTCTCGGAAATCAAAAAAACATAATTTTTCATCTCCCTACTCCTCACTTCTTTAAAGTAAATAAAACAGAACGTAAGGTGTTGCTAGTTTTATTTAATTAAAGTATTTTATCAAAGTTAAAGAACACAATATTTGAAAAGCACAACACATTTTTTAAAGAAACGAATAAACAACTGAACTGAACAATATAAAACTCCCTCATTTACACTAACTATTTACAAAAAGTTACTTACAAAGGTGCAGATTTACAAATCTCCAACAACAATTTCAAATCTTAATAAAACCTAAATATCAAAACTAGGCAGTTGCTCTGTGCAGCAGGATGGTGTGTCATCTGAATAATGCAGAATACCATCCTGATTTATGATCAACAATCCAGGTGAATAATGCAGAATACCATCCTGATGCATTCTCAATAATCCAGGTGAATAACACAGAATACCATCCTGATGCATGCTCAATAATCCAGGTGAATAACACAGAATACCATCCTGATTTATGATCAATAATCCAGGTGAATAATACAGAATAACATCCTGATTTATGCTCAATAATCCAGTTGAATAATGCAGAATACCTTCCTGATTTATGATCAATAATCCAGGTGAATAACACAGAATACCATCCTGATGCATGCTCAATAATCCAGGTGAATAACACAGAATAACATCCTGATGCATTCTCAATAATCCATGTGAATAACACAGAATAACATCCTGATGCATTCTCAATAATCCATGTGAATAACACAGAATAACATCCTGATGCATGCTCAATAATCCAGGTGAATAACACAGAATAACATCCTGATGCATTCTCAATAATCCATGTGAATAACACAGAATAACATCCTGATGCATGCTCAATAATCCATGTGAATAACACAGAATAACATCCTGATGCATGCTCAATAATCCATGTGAATAATGCAGAATACCATCCTGATTTATGATCAATAATCCAGTTGAATAATGCAGAATACCATCCTGATTTATGATCAATAATCCAGGTGAATAACACAGAATAGCATCCTGATTTATGCTCAATAATCCAGTTGAATAATGCAGAATACCATCCTGATTTATGATCAATAATCCAGGTGAATAATGCAGAATACCATCCTGATTTATGATCAATAATCCAGGTGAATAATGCAGAATACCATCCTGATTTATGATCAATAATCCAAGTGAATAACACAGAATACCATCCTGATTTATGATCAATAATCCATGTGAATAATGCAGAATAATAAACGCTTCTTTCATAACTTCTCCATCACTGAAATACTTCTTATGTTGAGCCAGTATGCGGCTAACACGGTAGCGATTGTAGCAGCTTTACCTTTTGTGCTGGGCCATGTGAAGATCAATTGCTGGGCTGCAAGCTTGTTTTTTAGCTCCCACACTTTCTGAGTCCGTTAAGAACTTTTAGGAGGGAAATCTGTCTCAGTTTGTGCATCGTCTTGAAATGCCGCTCCAAGTTACACTTTTTGGGTAAGGCAACGCTCGAATTACAGATGAGGCAAATAGACTTCGAATTAGAATAAACAAAAAAATACTCCTCCTCTCACTCTGTGTGAAAATAATACGTTTTCGTTTGCTTGTTCGCTAGTTTTCCATCCATGTTTTCTGCGTACAGACATTCACTCCACAGCACTCTCATCAGACTTTATGTTCAGTTGTGTCACCGCACCCAAAACTCGCGAGACTATGTCTGTGAGAAAACAAGATGGGGAGGGCTGAGGAAAGCGTTGCTGCGCATTGGAATATCGTCACTCCTCCCACCCCCCACCTCCACCACTTCTGTTGGAGTTAGAATGAAGCTTAGCAGAGGACATTTCACTTGTTAACAGCTGAGAGCCGGCTCGTCAGCAGTTGCAAGGTTGCGCTTCGCAGGCGACTAGGAACCAGCTGGCGGGCGACCGGTCGCCCGTGAGCGACTGGTTGGGCACACCTGCTTTAAACCATAGGAGTCTGGACTTTGATCTCTCCTCCTTCCCACCTGCCCCTGTCCTCACTTAGGAACAGGAAAGGCTGAAGTCTCTCTGCCCCATGAGAGCTCTACACACTTACATGCAGAGAACAGCTGAATGGAGAAAAACAAATCAACTGTTCGTGTGCTTTGCAGCACCTGCTACCGGAAAGGCCCTATCAAAACAACGCCTCTCACATTGGGTGACTGAGGCCATTAAAAGGGCGTACAGTAGCAAAGGTCAACAGGTGCCCTCTGGAGTGCACGCTCACTCTACTCGGGGCTTGGCCACTTCGTGGTCACTGTTCAAGGGTGTACTAGTTGCAGATATTTGTGCTGCTGCGAACTGGAGCTCAATAAACACTTTTGCAAAGCAATACAGTTTGGATGTTACTACGTGTGACGTCACTCAGGCTGCTTTCCTTTCTAACACACAGTAGAAAGTAGCCCTGAGATGCCTGTTGGTCAAGGGCAGACGTTCACACTAGCATGCATTTTACTGAGCATTTCAAGGGCGTGAATGAATTATGTTCCCATAGCATATGTTGCACCAAGAGAACATGACTGAAAGGGAACTGAAAGTTATGCACCATAACTCATGTTCCCTGAAGGAAGGGAACGAGGTGCAACATATCTGGCCCTTTTCAATGCTGAAAGCTCGGTGAAATGCAATTTTGAAGAAAGATGGATGGGCGTCAGCGGCTTAAATACCCAGAGGGCGGGGCCTCTGGCGCAACGCTGACACCCTAGCCATAAAGGCGTGATTGCAGGGCTGGACTGGGACAAAAAATCGGCCCGGGCATTTTGAGCAGAGTGGCCCACAGTGATGGCATAGTTACATTGAAAAAGTAACTTAGTTAAGTTACTGATTAGTCCTTGGGAAAAGTAACTTAGTTAAGTTACTGATTACTTGATTTGGAAAGTAACTAAGTTAGATTACTAAGTTAATTTATTAGTTACTTTCAGCAGCTGCTAACAAGAACCCTCTGTCACAATACATAAAAAATTTAAATGTTTTAATAAAATAATTACCAATTAAAAATATTCAAAAAACATAATGGTCTTTCTTGACTTTATTAAACATAAATACTTTTGATAAAAAATAAGGTATTTCTTGATTTCAATATCATAAATGAAGGTTGAATGAATAAAGAAATACTTGCTTTATATAAAAAATAGTGTCTTTACTTCACTAAACAAATAATATGTTTACAAAAAAGACTTATAAAATGATTATTTTGAAAATGTTTCAAGTGAACAATACGTTTGTATAGGCCAACTCTTTCAGGGATGAAGATGTTCACATCCTTGATAGAGAGGAACGATGGTTTGAGAGAGGAGTAAAGGAGGTCATCTTTGTGAAAAGAAACCGTCCATCATTAAACAGAGGTGGAGGCCTCCGGGTTCAACTGTCCCCCTCTTACAATGCTGTTGTTGCTAGTATCACTCAGCCCTCTGTGAATAGCAAACAACCATCAGGGTGCTAATGATCCATTGTTAGGCTGATGGTCCTCCTTGCTCATGTGAGCAGCTGGTTTCAGCTGTCATCAACAAACTGGTTGATCCACTGTGAGTCAAGTCAAGTCTATTTTATTTATATAGCACAGTTAAAACAGATAAACTGTTATCAAGGTGCTTCACACACACAACACAAAAGAGGTTTAAAAATGTACAGAACAGTATCACACACCAATGGTAAAAATTATGATATTAACAGCGGTAAAAGTATAATAAAAATGTATAAGAGCAATATTAAAATGAAAACACAGTAAAAAAAATATATATACACTACGTCAGCTCACACAGTTTGAAATAATAGAGAAAAGATGATTTTTTTAGCAGGGATTTGAACATGTGAAGGGAGGAGGCCTGTCTAATGTTGGGGGGCAGGTTGTTCCAGAGTTTCCACAGTGAGAGGGTGATATTTATAAGACTGAGCTGAATACAGCACCTCAGACTGAGGAAGTCTTTCTGATGAAAGATGAAACGTTTCTACAATTGTTTTGTTTTGTTTTTTGAATGTCCAGAGGCCCAGACATAGTTTTTTTTTTAGATTTTTACCTGGATTATTGAGCATGCATCAGGGTCATCAGCACAGACTCCTTAGCTCCTTAGCTGCAGGTGGATTTCCTTGAAGAGGAAGAACAGCTGCTAACTTCTGGAAATAACACACAAAGAGGTAAAAAAAAGTTAATAAGATTATAATTTTAAATTAAAAAGGTAATAGTACAGTATTACCCCTCCCTGGGCTGCCACCTTACCGTGGTGGAGGGGTTTGAGTGTCCCAATGATCCTAGGAGCTATGCTGTCAGGGGCTTCATGCCCCTAGAAGGGTCACCCAAGGCAGACAGGTCCTAGGTGAGGGATCAGACAAAGTGCAGCCCAAAAACCCCTATGATGAGTACAATTAATGGACTAAGTTTTCCCTCGCCCGGACGCGGGTCACCGGGGCCCCACTCTGGAGCCAGGCCCGGAGGTGGGGCACGCTGGCGAGCGCCTGGTGGCCGGGCTTTTACCCATGGAGCCCGGCCGGGCACAGCCCGAAGAGGAGACGTGGGTCCCCCTTCCCATGGGCTCACCACCTGTGGGAGGGGCCAAAGGGGTCGGGTGCAATGTGAGATGGGTGGCGGCCGAGGGCGGGGACCCTGGCGGTCTGATCCTCGGCTACAGAAGCTGGCCATTGGGACATGGAATGTCACCTCTCTGGTGGGGAAGGAGCCTGAGCTAGTGTGTGAGGTTGAGAGGTTCCGACTAGAAATAGTCGGACTCACCTCAACGCATGGCTCTGGCTCTGGAACCAGTTTCCTTGAGAGGGGTTGGACACTCTTCCACTCTGGAGTTGCCCCTGGTGAGAGGCGCCGAGCAGGAGTGGGCATACTGGTTGCCCCCCATCTTGGTGCCTGTACGTTGGGGTTCACCCCGGTGAACGAGAGGGTAGCCTCCCTTCGCCTACGTGTGGGGGGACGGGCTCTGACTGTTGTTTGTGCCTATGCACCAAACGGCAGCTCAGACTACCCACCCTTTTTGGAGTCCTTGGAGGGGGTATTGGAGAGTGCGCCTCCTGGGGACTCCCTTGTTCTACTGGGGGACTTCAACGCTCACGTGGGCAATGACAGTGAGACCTGGAGGGGTGTGGTTGGGAGGAACGGCCCCCCTGATCTGAACCAGAGTGGTGTTCTGTTATTGGACTTCTGTGCTCGTCATGGATTGTCCATAACGAACACCATGTTTAAGCATAAGGGTGTCCATATGTGCTCTTGGCACCAGGACACCCTAGGTCGCAGTTCGATGATCGACTTTGTTGTCGTCTCATCTGATCTGCGGCCGCATGTCTTGGACACTCGGGTGAGGAGAGGGGCGGAGCTGTCTACTGACCACTACCTGGTGGTGAGTTTGCTCCGATGGTGGGGGAGGATGCCGGTCAGACCTGGCAGACCCAAACGTATCGTGAGGGTCTGCTGGGAACGTCTGGCAGAGTCTCCCGTAAGACGGAGCTTTAACTCCCACCTCCGGGAGAGCTTTGAACACGTTCCGAGGGAGGCGGGGGACATGGAGTCCGAGTGGGCCGTGTTCCGCGCCTCTATTGTCGAGGCAGCTTATCGGAGCTGTGGCCGCAAGGTTGTTGGTGCCTGTCGAGGTGGCAACCCTCGAACCCGGTGGTGGACACCGGCAGTGAGGGATGCTGTCAGGCTGAAGAAGGAGTCCTATTGGGCCTTTTTGGCTTGTGGGACCCCGGAAGCAGCTGATAGGTACCGGCAGTCCAAGCGGCATGCGGCTCGGGTGGTTGCTGAGGCAAAAACTCGGGCGTGGGAGGAGTTCGGAGAGGCCATGGAGAATGACTTCCGTACGGCTTCGAGGCGATTCTGGTCCACCATCCGGCGTCTCAGGGGGGGAAAGAGGTACGAGACCAACACCATTTATGGTGGAGGTGGCGTGCTGCTGACCTCAACTCGGGATGTTGTGAGTCGGTGGGCGGAATACTTCGAAGACCTCCTCAATCCTACTGGCACGTCTTCCACTGAGGAAGCAGAGCCTGGGGACTTTGGGTCGGGTTCTCCGATCTCTGGTGCTGAGGTCGCCGAGGTGGTTAAAAAGCTCCGCGGTGGCAAGGCTCCGGGGGTGGATGAGATTCGCCCGGAGTTCCTTAGGGCTCTGGATGTTGTAGGGTTGTGTTGGCTTACGCGACTCTGCAATATCGCGTGGACATCGGGGGCAGTTCCCTTGGATTGGCAGACTGGGGTGGTGGTTCCCCTATTTAAAAAGGGGGACCGTAGGGTGTGTTCCAACTATAGGGGGATCACACTCTTAAGCCTCCCTGGTAAGGTCTATTCAGGGGTTCTGGAGAGGAGGGTCCGTCGGATAGTCGAACCTCGGATTCAGGAGGAGCAGTGTGGTTTTCGTCCTGGTCGTGGAACACTGGACCAGCTCTACACCCTCAGCAGGGTCCTGGAGGGTGCGTGGGAGTTTGCCCAACCAGTTTACATGTGTTTTGTGGACTTGGAGAAGGCATTCGACCGCGTCCCTCGGGGGGTTCTGTGGGGGGTACTCCGGGAGTATGGGGTACCAGGCCCTTTGATAAGGGCTGTTAGGTCCCTGTACGACCGGTGTCAGAGCTTGGTCCGCATTGCCGGCAGTAAGTCAGGCTCGTTTCCGGTGAGAGTTGGACTCCGCCAAGGTTGCCCTTTGTCACCGATTCTGTTCATAACTTTTATGGACAGAATTTCTAGGCGCAGCCAAGGTGTTGAGAGGATCCGTTTTGGTGACCTTAGAATCGCTTCTCTGTTTTTTGCAGATGATGTGGTCCTACTGGCTTCATCAGTTCGTGATTTACAACTTTCACTGGAGCGGTTTGCAGCCGAGTGTGATGCGGCCGGGATGAGGATCAGTTCCTCCAAATCCGAGGCCATGGTCTTGAGCCGGAAAAGGGTAGCATGCCCTCTCCGGGTCGGGGAGGAGGTCCTGCCCCAAGTGGAGGAGTTTAAGTATCTCGGGATCTTGTTCACGAATGAGGGAAAACTGGAGCGTGAGATCGATAGGCGGATAGGTGCAGCGTCCGCAGTGAAGCGGGCGCTGTACCGGTCTGTCGTGGTGAAGAGAGAGCTGAGTCAAAAGGCAAAGCTCTCAATTTACCGATCGATCTACGTTCCCACCCTCATCTATGGTCATGAGCTTTGGGTTATGACCGAAAGAACAAGATCTCGGATACAAGCGGCTGAAATGAGTTTTCTCCGCAGGGTGGCTGGACTCTCCCTTAGAGATAGGGTGAGAAGCTCAGTCATCCGGGAGGGACTCGGAGTAGAGCCGCTGCTTCTCCACATCGAGAGGAGCCAGTTGAGGTGGCTCGGGCATCTGGTTAGGATGCCTCCTGGACGCCTCCCTGGTGAGGTGTTCCGGGCACGTCCCACCGGGAGGAGACCCAGAGGAAGACCCAGGACGCGCTGGAGGGACTATGTTTCTCGGCTGGCCTGGGAACGCCTTGGGATTCCCCCGGAGGAACTGCTCCAAGTGGCTGGGGAGAGGGAAGTCTGGGCCTCCCTACTTAGGCTGCTACCCCCGCGACCCGACCCCGGATAAGCGGAAGAAAATGGATGGATGGATGGATAGTACAGTAATAGTAAAAGAACAATACCTCTTTTTGAGCAGTTGAGGTGGTTGAATCTCTCATCATCAGGGCTCCAGGACATGCTGACACTATCAGTCTGAGGCCCTGTTTACACGGACACTGTGTGGGGGAAACGCAACTTTTGGGTATGTTAATTAGGTTGAAAGTTTTGCGTTGACATGGGTGAATTCTGTGGATACGACTCTCTCCCCCATCCACCCCCCGTACTCATGATTTCACTGTAGTTACCATGCTGGGCCTGTAGATGGCGCTGTGATCTTTGGAACCTTCACTACTGCGCATGCGTGCCACTGCTGCCTGATGTAAACAGAGCAGACGACGAGGCAGCCTGTTTTCCTCTCTGGCTAAAAGTTCAGCTACTACAAGTTGTTGTCAACAAGTTAACAACAAGTTAAAGCTGGAATTTGGATAAGAGTCAACAGATCTGACACCAAGTGGACCGCTTCATCTGCGCACCAGTTGCTGACTGGACCGGAACCGAGTCAACATGTCTGACTTTAGTCCGTGAGAATCAGCTGATTTACAGCAGCGCTACAAGGTAAACAATGTTCTTAATAATCTTTCCTTGTGTTTAGTTCGATCACAGAACAACCAACTGAGGTTTTATTTTTATTTTTTTCCTGCGAGGTCGAAGCTGTTCCACGAAGCGGACCGGCGGTTCGGATCTGGGTCCAGTGTCCACCAGGATGAACAACAGAGTCCAGTTCATTAAAGTTTGGTTAACGTGTTTTTAAAAGTGTTCAATTTAATTCTCAGTGTTTGTGACATGAGTTTGTGGTGTTGAATAAATAAATAAATTAAAAATCAACCTGGTGTCTTCATTTTCAACATGCAGCATGTTAGGCATGACGTAACGAGTCCAGATAGCTTCATTTAGCTCAGATAAATGTAAATATCTCCCACGCTAACATAAATACTGTTTATTATTGTTAAACTGTTAATATATAGCACATTTAGTATGTTATAGTGCAGCGTGACACGTGAAATGTCCGACTGCCTCGTTAACAGACAACTGGATCCAGGCAGCTGCTCTCTTCCAACACAGATGCAGGTAAGGTGTAGAATAATTAAATATGAGAATCAAAATATATTCCATCAGCTATAGTTCAGAAAGTGGTGCGTGTGTCCACTGTCCAGTCCACCGCCATTGTTAAAATGCCGGCTGTCTGCGCGTGCGTGCTGCGTGCATGTGTTCAAACAAAAGCTCCACGGGAGATGTTTACATTATCAACGGGGGGTCAGCGAAAAACTTCCACCTTGAGAGCAGGGTCAGAAAAGTATCGGTGTCATCGAGGGGGGCCAGCAGCGTCGTGTAGGCGATAAGCAAAGTCGCAAAGAGAAAGTAGCGGTTACACTCAAAATACGCGCTGTATAAACAGGCCCTGAGTTTTTTCATAAAGTGCTGAAGTGTTGACGTGATGGAAGACGTCTTAGCAGCGTTCAGTAAAGCCTGCACATCAACAACATTTCAGACATGATTCAGAGATCATTAAAAACTCCTACAATTTGTGTTATTGATCTGGAATGATTTGAATTACCTGATAAAAGTTGCAGCTGCTGATCGGTGTTTACAAGCTGTTTTCTTCGTTCACGTTCGGATGATGTGGTTAGTCCGTTCAAGTGACGTGTTGCTGTTGCAGATCCTGTCTTGTGAAGCAGCGTCCATGCACAGCTTTTGAATTTGCGCTGGTCTTTTAACAAGAAAACAGGAGACCGCAACAACATGCTAATAATGCTAACGCGTGCTGCAAGATGCCGTGCTGAAACTTAGGTCGCATAGAGCAGACGTCACGTCACTCCTTGAGTCCTGTCTATCACTCGTCCTCCTCTCAGCTGCAGGTAGGAGGAACTTTTCCTCAGCTCCGTGTGAGCACCTCAGTCCAGTTTCTGTCAGGCACGCTGGTGTCAGGTTTCACAGCCGCAGCAGCAGGTGATGCGAGTAAAGGGGAGGGGCTGGTCGGAAGAGTGCTGAGAGATTTCATTGGATTAGCTCGATGTCGTTCAAGAAAATCAACCAATCGGCCGTCGCGATTGACAAAAAAATAGCTATAATTTATTTTTTTGGTTCATGAGTGACAGGACCGCCCGGGCGGCCCATAAATCCCATAAATCACCGACGGCCCAGCGTGCATTTGCCCGGTGTGCCCGATGGCCAGTCCAGCACTGCGTGATTGTATTCCTTCAGGTAATCGTGCGGGGGCGCAATTCCCATAGCATATGTTACACCTCGTTCCCTTCCTTTAGGGAACATGAGTTATGGTGCATGACTTTCAGGCTTCATTGCTGCAGGATAAGTCTGCAGAAATGAACCGAATCGGAATAAAACAGAGTTGGACCAGAATCAGAGCTGTTGCTGTTCTGCAGAGTTAGTAAGAATTTTTTTATAACATATGTTGTTAAAATGATGTAGGTTTAAGAGTTTAGAACATTCCAAGAGTGTGGGAAGGGTTTATAAAGCCTTAATATAAAGTTTAATGTATTTTAACTTGGACTACTGTATCCCTTAGCGGTTTTTCACTTATCGCAGGACTTCAGGATACGGATCCACCGTGATAA
>JBBPBX010022168.1:2933-25338 GCA_038048925.1 Garcialebias charrua
AACACTGCAGCACTGGCCAAGAAGGCTCACCAGCGCCTCTACTTTCTCCGCAAGCTGAAAAGGGCTGGAGCTTCAACCTCCATCATGTGCACCTTCTACAGAGGTGCCATAGAAAGTGTCCTGACCAGCTGCATCACTGTGTGGTTTGGTGCATGTACTGCATCCTGCCGCAAGAGCCTCCAGCGCATCGTGAGAGCAGCTGAGAAGATCGTCGGCACCTCCTTCCCCTCACTGCAGGACTTACGCCAAATTTACACTACATGCGTTCCGGCTCCGCCCCGCTCCGGTCCGACCTCCGCAGCAAATACGCACCCATTATAATCAATGAGAGAGTTTACACTGGCTCCGCACGGCGGCGGCGAGCGGCGGCGAGCGGACGGCAGTCCGTCAAAATTAGAATTGATCCTATTTCTGCCGGACGCCGGAGCTGTGCCGGAGTCAACTTTTGAAGATTACGTCGCACCAACAGGAAAAGGAACGAGCACAACATCCGTATTTACAAAATAAAATCACCACGGGCGGACTAATCCTAGCTCTATACGGATTTATTTGTACAAAAATGCTGTCAAACTATCATTTATGACTACGCCTACAAACGCAATACAAGAAATAAATAAATAAAAAAAGTATTTTATTCTGAAATGTAATACATCACTTCCTGTTGCTCAAACCATGTCCTGTCGCTCATTTACGAGAGAAGATCAAGGCAGCAGTCTCTACTGTTGTTCTCCTTCTTCCACCGAATGAATTGTTTTGTTCTGACTTACTTATTTATCACTTGATTTATCGCGCGATCTCGCAATTCCCGCGCATGCGTCTCGGAGCGGCGCATCCAGGCGGACCTGAGCGGAGCGGAGGTAGTGGAAACTGGACTCGCTCAGCTGCGACCTGCGGAGCGGGGCGGAGCCGGACCGCATGTAGTGTAAATTTGGCGTTACACAGCAACCGCCTCACTCGGAAAGCCCTCTGCATGGCAGGTGATCCCACACACCCACTACACAGCTGCTTCAGACTGCTGCCATCAGGGAGGAGACTGAGAAGTCTCCAGGCTCGAACCAGCAGACTGAGAGATAGCTCTGTTCATCAGGCAGTCAGGATGTTAAACTCTCTGCCTGCTCTGCCTCCCCTCCCATTTGAACTGCCTTAACACAAAAAACTTTCTCACACATTACCACACAACACAAAGATTTTAACACTGGACTCTGTGTCATCAAACGGGTTATTCACTAAACTCTCGGTCATGTGCTCATTCAGTTTGCACTACTTCTCATATTTGCACTAATGTTTGTATTACATCACTGCCTATAGTCATACTACTGTTTACATTCACTGTTTACATTTATTAATACTGTTTACATTTATTACTACTGTTTACATTTATTACTACTGTTTACATTTACACTACTTTTATATCTACACTACTGCTGATACATATACAGTATTCTCTGACCAGCCTTATTTAAGGATGCCCAATGTGCCTTACTGCATATGCCACTTTG
This sequence comes from Garcialebias charrua, assembly GCA_038048925.1. NCBI lineage: Eukaryota > Metazoa > Chordata > Actinopteri > Cyprinodontiformes > Rivulidae > Garcialebias > Garcialebias charrua. The sequence goes on from JBBPBX010022168.1 coordinate 4,433, forward strand.
CCTCTATACCAACATCAACTACCTCATACATATACTGTGTACATTAACTCATATGCTGCTTTGCCACTCTTTGCAAATGTCAATGCTAGAACCTTCAGTTTATTTTATAGATATACTTTTTATACTTTTTTATACTACTATGCAAAAACTCAGGACAGTATTACACTTTTATTATTTCATTTTATGCTTATGTTCATTAAATGTTTAGTGTTTTAGTGTTGGTGTAAATTTTCATACTTTTATACTACTATGCAAAAACTCAGGACAGTGTTACACTTTTACTATTTTATGCTTATGTTTATTAAATGTTTCAGTGTTTTAGTGTTTAAATGGTTACTGTTGCACCGAGGGACTGAGAGAAACGCAATTTCAATCCTGTGTATGTCCTGTACATATTGCAGTTCTGACAATAAAGTTGACTTTGACTTTGACTTGACTTGAAAAAGAATAAATGAATTGACATTTTATTTCAAATTAAAAATAAAACTTTAACATAAAGACAAATATCCTAAATATTGGAATACAGGTTCTCAGGAAGTTATATGATTATGTATTTTTAATTTAATATTAATATAGAATTAGGAGTGAACTTCTTCTTCTTCTTCTTTCGGCTTTTCCCTTTTCAGGGGTCGCCACAGCGAGTCATCCTCCTCCACCTCACTCTGTCCTCTGCATCCTCTGTCCTCACTCCAACTACCTCCATGTCCTCTCTAACTGCATCCATATATCTCCTCTTTGGTCTCCCTCTTTGTCTTTTTCCTGGCAGCTGCATTTCTAACATCCTTCTACCAATATACCCACTGTCCCTCCTCTGGACATGTCCAAACCATCTCAGTCTGGCCTCCCTAACTTTATCTCCCAGTTGTTTAACATGTGCTGTACCTCTGATGATCTCATTCCTGATCTTATCCATCCTTGTCACTCCTAAGGAGAACCTCAGCATCTTCATTTCTGCCACTTCCAGTTCTTTCTCCTGTCTTTTTGTCAATGCCACTGTCTCCAGACCATACAACATAGCTGGTCTCACCACTGTCTTGTAAACTTTTCCTTTGACCTTTGCTGACACCTTTTTGTCACAAATCACTCCTGAAACTTTTCTCCATCCACTCCATCCTGCCTGGACTCTCTTTTTCACCTCTTTACCACATTCCCCATTTTCCTGTACAGTGGACCCCAAGTACTTGAAGTCCTGCACCTTTGTGACCTCTGCTCCTTGTAGCCTCACTGTTCCACTGGCCTCCCTCTCATTCACACACATGTACTCTGTCTTACTACGACTGACTTTCATTCCTCTTCTTTCAAGAGCATACCTCCACCTCTCCAAGTTCTCTTCCACTTGTTCCCTGTTCTCACCACAGATCACAATGTCATCTGCAAACATCATAGTCCATGGGGATTCCTGCCTGACCTCATCTGTTAGTCGGTCCATCACCAGAGCAAACAAGAAGGGGCTCAGAGCCGATCCTTGATGCAATCCCACCTCCACCTTGAAGGTATCTGTCACACCCACAGCACATCTCACCACTGTCCTGCTGTCCTCATACATGTCCTGTACCAGTCTAACATACTTTTCTGCCACTCCAGATTTCCTCATGCAATACCACACCTCTTCTCTTGGTACCCTGTCATATGCTTTTTCTAAATCCACAAACACACAATGGAGTTCTTTCTGACCCTCTCTGTACTTCTCTATCAACATCCTCAAAGCAAAGATGGCATCTGTGGTGCTCTTTCTTGGCATGAAACCATACTGCTGCTCACAGATAGTCACCTCTTGTCTAAGTCTTGCTTCCACAACTCTCTCCCAGATCTTCATTGTGTGGCTCATCAACTTAATTCCCCTGTAGTTGCTACAACTCTGTACATCACCCTTGTTCTTAAAAATGGGAACCAGCACACTTCTTCTCCATTCCTCAGGCATTTTCTCACCCTCAAATATTCCATTAAATATTTGAGTCAAAAACCTCACTGCCATCTCTCCGAGACATTTCCAAACCTCCACTGGTATGTCATCAGGTCCTACTGCCTTCCCCTTCTTCATTCTTTTCAGAGCTTTCCGGACTTCACCCTCACTAATCTTTCCCACTTCCTGGTCCACCGTTTCTATTACCTCCACTCTTCTTTCTCTTTCATTCTCTTCATTCATTAGCTCCTCAAAGTAATCCTTCCATCTTCCCATCACACACTCCTCACTTGTTAGAACATTCCCATTCCCATCTTTAATAAGCCTAACCTGCTGCACATCCTTTCCAGCCTGATCCCTCTGTCTTGCCAATCGGTACAAGTCCTTCTCGCCCTCTTTAGTGTCCAGTCTCCCATATAACTCATTGTACGCCCTCTGCTTTGCCTTAGCTACTTCCCTCTTTGCTCTATGTCCCATCTCCTTATATTCCTGTCTCCTCTCTTCAGTCCTCTCACTGTCATATTTCTTCTTGGCTAATCTCTTTCTTTGAATGGCGTCCTGCACTTCACTATTCCACCACCAGGTTTCCTTATCATCCATTCTCTGTCCAGATGACACACCAAGTACCTTCCTACCTGTCTCTCTAATTACTGTTGCTGTAGTAGCCCAGTCACTTGGAAGCTCTTTCTTACCACCCAGAGCCTTTAACAGCTCGTCTCTGAATTTCTCACAACATTCTTCCTTCTTTAGCTTCCACCATTTGGTCTTCTTCTCTGATTTTACTCTTTTTCTCTTCTTCGCAACAACAGTCATTCTACACACAACCATCCGATGCTGTCTGGCCACACTCTCCCCTGCCACAACCTTACAGTCTCCAATCTCCTTCAGGTTTCCTCTTCTACACAGAATGTAGTCGATCTGCGTACTCCTTCCTCCACTCTTATAGGTCACTCTATGTTCCTCCCTCTTTTGGAAATAGGTATTGACTATAGCCATTTCCATTCTCTTGGCAAAATCCACCACCATCTGTCCTTCCTGGTTTCTTTCCTTGACACCAAACCTACCCATCACTTCCTCATCCCCTCTGTTTCCTTCACCAACATGTCCATTCAGGTCTGCTCCAATCACCACTCTTTCCTCCCTGGGAATACTCTCTATCACTTCATCCAAATCTTTCCAAAATTTATCTTTCTCCTCCTCATCACATCCAACCTGTGGAGCATAACCACTTACTATGTTTAGCATCAGACCTTCTACTTCTACCTTTAGACACATCACCCTATCTGACACTCTCTTCACCTCTACTACATTCTTTGCCAACTCCTCCTTCAGGACCACCCCTACTCCATTTCTCTTTCTATCCACACCATGGTAAAACAGTTTAAACCCTGCTCCAATACTGCGAGCCTTGCTGCCCTTCCACTTGGTCTCTTGGACACATAAAACATCTACCTTTCTTCTCTGCATCATGTCAGCCAGCTCTCTACCTTTGCCTGTCATTGTCCCCACATTTAGAGTTGCAACCCTCAGTCCTACATTCTTCACTTTCCTCCTCTCCCTCTGTCTCCTGACACGTTTTCCTCCTCGGCGTCTTCGACTAACAGTAGTACAATTTCCGCCGGCACCCTGTTTGTCAACAGCACCGGTGGCGGACGTTGTTAACCCGGGCCTCGACCGATCCGGTATGGTTTCACTTTGATGAACTCGCATTATGGTTTTGGCAAGTGTTTTACGTCGGATGCCATTCCTGACACAACCCTCACCATTTACCCGGGCTTGGGACCGGCACAAGAGATACACTGGCTTGTGCTCCCTAGTGGCTGGCTTAGAATTAGGAGAGAACAAGCTCCATTAAATTGAATAGTGAATGTGATTTTCTCAATACGTATTAAGAACTGTAAAATTAAAAACTGCAGTAGACATATGTATCTCAGGAGGTGATTTCCTAACTCCTGTTAAGCTGTATTTGTCAAATAACCTGTACATGAAAACAACAAAACAAATCTTCTGAAATTCTGTCCTGTCTTTTGGTGTGTGACCCCAGGATTTTCAGTGGTCCCAAATGATCCACCCCATTAAAATGTTTTTAGAGGCATCACTGATATTTCAAGAGATATGTTGCTAACAAACAGACACAAAAAAATGCACAAGCATTCCAAAACCATTAGCCCCTCCCTTTTGCCTTTAGGCAGCAGATTAAAAAAAAACAACAACAAAAAACACTGAAGTGTCTGTTGAGTAAAATAAAATCTATGAGCCATCCACCAGGAAGAAGCAACAAAATAACAACAATCTTATGAATGAGGGGAGGACAGCGATAGCAGCCAGGGTGGGGCAGTTTGCCAAACCATTATTCTTGCTCACGGAGTATTTAGTGTCATTTACAATGTACGTTTTTAAATCCATGAATAAAACATGTGGTGATGTATGGCGCCAGTTTGCCTCAGATAAATTATACAGTAGGGCCGAACCGAACCGTGCATCATATACAAATTGTGGAGTGAAAAATGAAAGGGACGGCTCTTCCAAACTGATACAGCTCCACCAAATTCTGGTTGGAGTAAAACAAAAATGTTCTGAGCCAAAAACTTAGGAATCCAAATGCAATCTAAACAACGAGACAGACATATGGGGGATGCTCCGAGTAAGAAAGAGACAGATTTGGAAAGCATATACCCGACTTTCTGCACTTTTTGCCAAAAAAAAAAAAGACAAGTCAAATAGGGAAAATATTTCTGTCAGAAGAGAAATACCGGTAGGTGAGTTTTGATGTGATTTGTGTAGAGTCTGAGGAGGATGTCTACTGAAACTAGGTCATGAGGAGTGCCATTTTCTCAAAAACTTCACAAGAAACATGAAGCACCATTTTAGTCAAGATGGGAAAATCATTTCATGTTTCGTTTCTAGGACAGTGAAGTCTTCCTAAATTTATTGGGGATAAATTGTTGTAACCTTTAAAGCTATAACAAAAAAAAAAACAAAAAAAAATCTACAACAAGTGTCTTGTAAGACAAATAAATAATACGCTTGTATGTTTTACTTCAACACAAGAAGTTGGGAATGTGTTTTACTATCATAAGTAAAACCTAACATCCGGAATTGGTCCACTAGTGTCAAGAATGCTTGGAGAATTAGGGCTATAGGTAACATTTACTACACATTTAATCTTTAAGTGGTACTTAGTGTTCATAAGCTCATTTTTCTTTGCAAGCCTTTCACTGATTTCAACAGCAGTTGTGGATCGGTAGACTTTCACTTTTGACAAGTTTGTAGAAGTCATAGTCAAACTTTTTCACCACCTAATTAAACATTTATGCAAATACAGTATTCTTAAGGTGCAGATAACAATGTCTCTAATTCAAACATTAATTCCTCACACAAGCAGACAGAGATAAGATGCAAAGCTCTTTATTTTAGGAGCTTTATCAAGAAAGCTACTGGTTACACTACAACATTAAAAGAAAAAAGCCATGATGGAAAACCAAGAAGGCAGGCATAACAAATAGTCTATTCAGGGCAATGGGTGCAAAATTAAAATTCACTTTGGTTCCACTGAATGTAGCTTGAGTCGGGTTATTCACTAAACTCTCGGTCATGTGCTCATTCAGTTTGCACTACTTCTCATATTTGCACTAATGTTGTATTACATTACTGCCTATAGTCATACTACTGTTTACATTCACTGTTTACATTTATTAATACTGTTTACATTTATTACTACTGCTTTACATTTATTATTACTGTTTACATTTACACTACTTTTATCTACACTACTGCAGATACATATACAGCATTCTCTGACTAGCCTTATCTAAGGATGCCAAATGTGCCTTATGTGCCTTACTTCATATGCCACTTTGCCTATATACCAACATCAACTACCTCATACATATACTGTGTACATTAACTTATATGCTGCTGTGCCACTCTTTGCAAATGTCAACGCTAGAAACTTCAGTTTATTTTATAGATATACGTTTTATACTTTTTATACTACTATGCAAAAACTCAGGACAGTATTACACTTTTATTATTTCATTTTATGCTTATGTTCATTGGGTGTTTGGTGTTTTAGGGGTGTTTGGTGTTTCAGTGTTGGTGTAAATTTTCATACTTTTATACTATTATGAAAAAACTCAGGACAGTGTTACACTTTTTTTACTATTTTATGCTTATGTTTATTAAATGTTTTAGTGTTTAGTGTTTAGATGGTTACTGTTGCACCGAGGGACTGAGAGAAACGCAATTTCGGTCCTGTGTATGTCCTGTACATATTGCAGTTCTGACAATAAAGTTGACTTTGACTTTGACTTTGAGTCAAAGCATCAGAACTAGACCATAATTGGAAGGATGTCTGTAGCAATACATAATACAGCACTGTAAATTAACAATACAGTAATAATAATAATAATAATAATGAATTTAATTTATAACGCACTTTTCATTAATGAAAATCTCAAAGTGCTACAAAGTGCAACATAATTAAATGTCAATAAAACAAGTAATAAAACAAGTAAAATCAATAACAGTATCAACTAAGATCAAAGATAGAATCATGAGGAGGCAGAGTATGCTTGGTTAAAAAGAAAGGTCTTCAAGCCGCTCTTAAAGTAAACCACTGACTGTGGGGCTCTCAGGCAGTCAGGAAGAGAGTTCCACAGGCAGGGGGCAGCCACACTGAAAGCCTGGTCTCCCATGGTCCTTAATTTGGTTCTCGGAATGTGAAGGAGATTACTGTTCTGTGACCTCAGAGACCGGGTGGATGAGTATGAAACAAGAATGTCCTTTAGATAATCTGGTGAAGTTCCGTGTAAGCATTGATGTGTAATGAGAGCAGTTTTGTACTGAATTCTGTAGGCGACAGGAAGCCAATGAAGGTTATGGAGAATGGGCGTAATATGTTCAAATTTACGAACTCTCAACAAAATCCTTGCTGCACTGTTTTGAATATATTGAAGCTTCTGAAGGTATTTGCCAGGGATTCCAATAAACAGGGAGTTGCAGTAGTCGAGCCTGGAGGAGACAAAAGCATGGACGAGCTTCTCAGCATCAGAAAAAGTTAGGGATGGGCGAAGTCTGGAGATGTTTCGAAGATGGAAGAAGCAAGTTTTAAACAGAAGCTTAATGTGATTTTCAAATGTAAGATGAGAGTCCATTTTTATTCCAAGATTTGTAACAGAGGTGGAGAGGGGGATGTCTTGTCCAGAAAAGGAAATTGTTGTTATAGTAGATGTTTGTACCTGGTGAGGGGTGCCAATCAGTATGGCCTCAGTCTTGGAGCAGTTTAATTGAAGAAAGTTCCGATTCATCCATGCCCTTGTTTCCTGCAGACAGGCAGAGAGGGCAGTGAGTGAAGATGGAGATGACAATGGGGAAGATGAGGATGCTCCTTCTTATCTTCTTCTTCTTTTGGTTTTTAATGGCGGCTGGCAACCAACTTAAGGTGCATTTACCGCCACCTACCAGACTGGAGTGTGGTTATCAGTAATGTCAGAGGGAATTTGACACATCACAACGATGTGTATGGCGTGCAAATTCACACCCTAACCTATTTCTCAACTACATGTTTACATGTTGAAGCATGCACCGGCATACAGATACTTAGTTACTAATACATTAAATGCGATTTATTAAGCCTGTGTTATTTAAATACTTAAACAAGTGGTTTTTAACATAGCTCGATTTATTTTCTAATAGATTGATCATAGATAGTCCAATATTCTTTTTGTTTAGTGATGATTCCAAAAGCTGACGTTCTTCTAAATATTTATCACAATGTAACAAAACATGCTCCACAGTTTCCATCTGAGGGCAGTGGTCACAGGCCCCATTTTCATGTTTTCCTATTTTTAAAAGAGAACTATTAAGCCCAGAATGTCCTATTCTAAGTCTTGACATAACTACTTCCTCCTTTCGCCTTCCACTCAAACATTTATTTTCCCCCACATTCTTTTGAATTGTATACAGATGTCTTCCGTTTTCATTGTCATCCCATTGCTCCTGCCAGGTCTTAAGAATTTATTTTTGTATAATTGATTTTCCCTCATTTTTACTCAGTGGAATATTTAAATGAACAATTTCTGATTTCAAAGCCTGTTTTGCAAGAATATCTACTTCCTCATTACCTTCTACACCTGCATGAGCAGGAATCCAGACAAATCGGACATAGTAAATTTTATTATGTAGCTGAACTAATAATTTGTGTATTTTAAACAGCAAATCCAATCTGGAAGCTTTTCCAGACTTTATACTTAATAATGCCGCTTGGCTGTCTGACGCTATTATACATTGACAATCACCCCCCATATCATAATCCAGCAACCATTCCAGTGCTAGTATAATGGCTAATTCAACTGTAAAAACAGCTAAAATGAGGATGCTCCAGTCCTGATGTAAAGCTGTGTATCGTCGGCATGAGCCAAGATGGTCTAGTGGCAGGGCTTTTGACTACGGATCCGAAGGTCGCGGGTTCGCGCCCCGGCCACTACCCAGCTTGGGGTGTCTATGAGTGCACACCTATTTCTCCAGCTCCACGGGCGCTTTCGGGCTGCTCACTGCACCACCTGGTAGGTGGTTGGGTTAAATGCAGAGACGAATTTCATCTGTGTATGGGAACATACGCAGATGACAGGAATAGATATTATTATTATTATTATTATTATAACAGTGAAAAGAAATGTTGAACTGATTAATAATTTGACCTAAAGGCAGCATGTAAAGGGAAAACAGCAGGGGCCCCAGAACGGACCCCTGAGGGACACCACAGTAGGGATGGGGCAGATCCGATCCAGTATCGGTATCGTATCCGATACCAGCATTATTTAAGTATCGGGTATCGGATCAAACCTGCCGATACTTTTCCGATCCAGCTTCAAAGAGCACTTGTGTTCAATCACAATCTGTGACTGCCCTTTTTAACATTGTGTGAGATAAACCCAATGAAGACACTCTTAAGCCTTACAATAAGGGGGTTCCCTATTGTAAGGCTTAAGAGTGTCTTCATTGGGTTTATCTCACACAATGTTAAAATGAATAGTTTGGGTGCAAAAGTTTCATTATACAGAGTCAAATACCTGAACAGTATCGGATCGGGAAAATATCGGTATCGGTCGATACTGAGTTAACTAAGTATCGGTATCGGATCGGAAGTGAGAAATGTGGATCGGTGCATCCCTACACCACAGGAGACACAGACTGTCTGGGACGTGACGTTGCCAAGACTAACACATTCCAGCCTATTGGAGAGGAAAGATTTGAACCAGTCTAGGACAGTGTCACAGAGACCGACCTCCACATGAAGATGGTGGAGGAGGATACTATGGTCCACAGTGTCGAAGGCTGCAGTGAGGTCAAGGAGGACAAGGATGGAAGGAGAACCAGCGTCGGCAGCCATGAGGACATCATTGGTAACTCTCAGCAATGCAGTCTCAGTACTGTGAGCTGCTCTGAATCCAGACTGAAACTTCTCATACAGGGAGTGTTGCTGTAGGTGGTCCTGCAGCTGAGCAGCAACTGCTTTCTCCAGCACTTTAGACAGAAAAGGGAGGTGTGAAATTGGGCGGTAATTAGAAAAAATGTCGGGATCCAAATTAGATTTTTTTTCAGAAGAGGCCTAATGATGGCAGTTTTTAGAGGCAGTGGAACATGACCAGATTGTAGAGACTTATTTATTATTTGAGTGATTAGTGGGCTTATTGGGCCGTGGCGTAGTGGTAAGGGGAGTTGTCTCCCGATCGGAAAGTTGGCGGTTCGACTCCCGGGACCCGCACCATGTGTCGTTATGTCCTTGGGCAAGACACTTAACCCTGAGTTGCTCCCGGTAGGACTGGAAAGCACCTTGCATGGTAGTCTGCCGCCACCGGTTTATGAATGTGTGTAGCATTCAATATATGTGTAGCACTTTGAGATTTTCAGTAATGAAAAGTGCGTTATAAATTGAATTAATTATTATTATTATTATTATTGCACAGTGATTGGATTTTATGAGAGACGAGGGGAAGGGATCCAGGGCGTAGGATGAAGGCTTCATTTCCTTGATGATGGACTCCACCTCACTCTGAACAACTTAATCAAAGCTGTTTAGGGTCCCAGAATGCAGACGGGTAGATGGCACACTAACCCCAAAATTACACTACATACGGTCCGCTCCGCTCCGCAGGTCGCAGCTGAGCGTCTCAAACTCCAATTTCCACTACCTCCGCTCAGCTCAGGTCCGCCTGCATGCGCCGCTCCTAGACGCATGCGCGGGATTTGCGGGATCGCGCGATAAATCAAGTGATAAATAAGTAAGTCAGAACAAAACAATTCATTCGGTGGAAGAAGGAGAACAACAGTAGAGACTGCTGCCTTGATCTTCTCTCGTAAATGAGCGACAGGACATGGTTTGAGCAACAGGAAGTGATGTATTACATTTCAGAATAAAATACTTTATTTATTTATTTATTTCTTGTATTGCGTTTGTAGGCGTAGTCATAAATGATAGTTTGAAAGCATTTTTGTACAAATAAATCCGTATAGAGCTAGGATTAAGTCCGCCCGTGGTGATTTTATTTTGTAAATACGGAAGTTGTGCTCGTTCCTTTTCCTGTTGGTGCGACGTAATCTTCAAAAGTTGACTACGGCACAGCTCCGGCGTCCGGCAGAAATAGAAAAATTTCTAATTTTGACGGACTGCCGTCCGCTCTCCGCAGCTCGCCGCCGCCGTGCGGAGCCAGTGTAAATTCTGTCATTGATTATAATGGGTGCGTATTTGCTGCGGAGGTCGGACCGGAGCGGGGCGGAGCCGCAACGCGTGTGGTGTAATTTTGGCGTAAGAACAGGGAGGTTGTGGAGCTGAGATCTGATAGTGTCAACTTTGTTTTTAAATGATGAAAGGAACAGGTCGCATTTTTGAGCAAAGTCCTCAGGAGTTTGTTTAATGGGATTAAGCAGATGAGTTATTGTGGAGAAGAGCCGTTTAGAGTTTCCAGGGCAGGTGTTGATGATGTTGGAATAATATTTGGAGCGTGCTTCTTTAAGAGAATAGGCGTACGCTTTCTGATGTTCTTTATATGCCTGCTTATGTACACAGAGACCAGAAGATTTTACACGTCTCTCAATAGCACGACCAGTTGCCTTCATCTTACGTAGCTCACCAGTGTACCAGGGGGCTGAAAGGGAGAAAGACACCAGTCTTGTCTTCAAGGGAGCATGCAGGTCCAGGAGCTCCTGGAAAGATTGGGTATCCACAGAGGCATTTGCAGATGAATAATTGACAGCGGCCAGGGTGTGAAGATCAGCAGACAGAACATCAGGGGAAATGTTTTTAAAGTCACGGAACTGGATAGGTCGTTTTGGGTTTGAAGCAGGCAAAGTTGAAGGCACTTCCAAGAAGATGACCCTGTGGTCTGAGACACCCAGGTCATATACAGACAAGTTATTGAGTACAGTGTTGGTAATCACCAAATCCAGAGTATGCCCCCTGTTGTACGTAGGGGCGTCAACGTGTTGAGTGAGGCTAAGAGAGTCCAAAAGAGACTTAAAATCTGTTGCCAGAGGTGAAGAGGAATTGTCCATGTGGATATTTAAGTTGCCAAGAAAAATGGTCTTCACAGGGGAGGTGCAAAAAAAAGTGAGGAGATCATGCATCTCTGAGTTAAATGAAACATGCGGTTTGGAAGGCCTATAAATTAATATAACATTCATCAGAAGTGGGGTTTTGAAGCTGAAGGCCAGACATTCAAAAGAAGAAAATTCCTGAGAAACTAGATGAGACAGTTTTAAATTACTGCAATAAATTACCGCCAGACCACCACCACGGCCAGTGCTGCGGGCTCTCTGTAGATAACTGTATCCAAAGGGACACGCTTCATTCAGAGAACTGAACACATCCGGTTGATGCCAAGTTTCTGTAAGACTCATGAGGTCCAAGTTCTTCTCCAGAATGTGATCATGAATTAAACATGATTTGTTGGATAGTGACTGCACATTGAAAAGTTCTAATATAATACCAGTTGGAATAGGAGCTTTTTGAACCGGTTTAAGCAGACTGAAGTCCACTCCACGTTTTCCTTGCCACTTTGTGCGCTGTGGACTACAAGGGACTACAGACGCAGCGTTCTGATGACGACATTGAGGTGCGACACGTGCGACACGTCTCTCAGTCCAGACAGTAGTAATCGAGTCAGAGCTCGCTTGCCTAAAATAAACAGTTTTCTTTCGAGAGCTTCTATGGATGTAACGAGGTCTACGCAGAAGTCCCAGTTGTTTGATGGTGGAAACAAAAGGAGGAATGGAGCAGTTGTTAAGTTCAAACAACTTCGACGCGGAGTAGGTTAACATCGTCGAGCCGGTGGAAGCTAATACGGAGCTAGCCGCTAACAACAGGCCCACGGCTCCGAAAAAGATATACAAGAAGCAGAGAGAGGTAACATGAATGAGCATTACCTTGAAGGAGTACAGGAGAGAATCCAGAACAGTCTAGAGGACACAGGAAGATGAGAGAGGCAGCAGGTAAGCGAACAATAAATGCAGCTACGTGGTTCTCTAAGCTAAATTCATGCTGGAGCTAGCGGGAGGTTGACAGCCCCCACTACTAAAATTCCGGTTAGACTAGTAAAGTTTTCTATCTAATGAATCCAGCAAACAAGTCAAATCTTGGCTTCGCTATGGTCTCCTATCCTGAGCAAGCACAATGGCATCAGTGGAAAGGAAAAACTCCACTTTAGAAGGAAGAAACCTCTAGCAGAACCAGGCTCAGGACAAGCGGCCAACTGCTTTGACCGGCAGCGTGTAACGTCTGCAGATCCACAACGCAGTCAGAAAAGACAGTTGCTCTAAAACTTAATCACAAAAAGGTAGAAAGGTAGAAATGCCCAACAAGGGTCGTGAAAAAAACAGCAGAAAGTAACATAAAAAGCTCAAGGAGCAAAAAGTACGAGGAGCAACGGGAGCCACGGTGCCCGCGTCCGCTCACACAGGGTGTGCTGTCACACGGTGTGCTCAATTACTGATACATACCAATGTAATACTGGCCACAGTATAACCCAAGTCCAAACTGTATCTGGGGTTAAAAAGGGGCCTAGGCTAGATTATACGCCAAGGATACTACGGTATAGGCCGAATGATATTCCAGTGTATAAATTGGCCTAGACCTATTAACTTGGTATGAGAGGTATGAACTGGCCTAGGCCAGTTCATCAGGACATATTATTCAATTCAATTTGGTTTATTTATATAGTGCCAATTCACAACGAAGTTGTCTCAGGGCATTTTACAAAAATATTTGCATACATAGAAAAGCTAATTAGTAAAGTTCTCTATCTAAGGAAGCCGGCAGACTCGTTGAACCTTCACTTTGTCGTAGTCTACCATATTGAGCAAGTACAATCACATTATGGGTATATATGTGTATATATAGACGGGTATATTCTGGCCTGGAGGGGTATAGTCTGGCCTAGGCTATTTAACACCCCTAGGTAAATGTTGGCCTAGGACAGCTTCCCCCAGTGTATACATAGTTCCCATGTGACGTCACATCCGTCTAACTTCCGGGTGGACCCTCATTTCGAGAGGCAGAACAGGGGACAGCGCGGTCTAATGGATGTTCATTTTTCACGTTTTTTTTGTTGTTGTTAATTTCTAATTAATTGCAATGGTTACTTCGTGTTGGGTCAGTGGGTGTTCCAGTCGGGTAGACGTTTGGGCAACGCGCAGGTTTCACTTAATCCAAAAAAAAGTAAACGTGAAGGATTTATCTCATCGGAGAAACTCACAACCGCCCCATCTCTGCTTGGATCTGCTCAGAAGACGTCGTGCTTTTGGCCGGTAAACAAAATATTCTACATAAATCATTTTGTGAAACAATGTTAGAGTACAACTGTCTGTGTGTTAGAGCTGTTTTTTTTTTTTTTCATTATTTAGCGACACCGTCTTGCATGCTGTGGCTAGCTTAGCATCTCGCTAACGGACAACGGCCTCCTCACGGTCCACCGGGACCGGCGGGGAGACCGTCCCAGTGGGAGAAGGAGGACGGGAGCCAAGTCGTGCGGGCGACGCGTCGGTCCCATGGGACGTGCCCCCGCGGCCGCGACGGATCCACGCCGTCCGACCTGAGCTCGAGGGACCCTCCGCTCCAGTGCTAACAACATGCTAACTTCCAACACGGTAACACTCAAGTGCTGGTTCTGGTCCGTGTTCAGCCTGGACTGTTTGTGCTGGCTGTGTGTTATTTTAGTTAAACCTTTTTTTAGCTGGTTAGATATGATTGAGACAGTTTACACATCTTTTTTGGATTTAAAGCTGTGAAGCTCTGTGCTGTGAAGCCCTGTGCTGTGAAGCCGGTGTGCGCTCTTTGTAGTAATTAAATAATTAATGATATCGGAGTAACTACTTTGTGACAAGTTGTCTGATTCGTCTGCCATGATTTCTTTCTCAAACTCATTTAACTCGACCACTGCCATTTTGCTCTTGTTCCTTGGTGAAGCTGTGGTAGCTCGTGTTTTTGTCCGTATAATTTGCTCTGCTTGTTCGCCATCTTGCCTTCTCTGCCTTCAGATGTGGTGCGGAAACCGGTTTGCGCAATACTGGGGGCGTGTCTGGGAACTATGTATACTTTGGCCTGGGACAAACTATGTTTTTTTGTTTCTTCTTCTTCTTTTGGCTACTGCCATCTTCAGGGTTCACCACAGCAAACTAACTCGCACAAAGACTTGGCAATTGTTTGTTTTTTTTCCGCCGGATGTACATCCTGACGCAACCACAGACCTCCGAGCTACCACAGCTCTCTGTGTGGAGCAGAGACCTGCCATCTATGGCGACCGGGGGAGCAGAAGGTGGCAGATGATACTGCCCCACTCATGGGCCCAGAGTGGGTCAAATGAGGGTGGAGGCAGGTGTGGGTGTTTCACCTTTCCCACCCACATTTTGATAATTTCAGTCTGGGGAGTTGAACCAGTGACCTTCCGATCACAGGCCCACCTTCTCTAGCCTCTGCTAGAGAAGGTGGTTACAACTAGCAAATAGCTACAACTGCAACTACAGCTACAAATAGCTATAACTCTAGTCGTAGCCATTTTAGTGTTTTCTATGGTCAATAGGCAATGGGGGACCATCTTGAATCTGGTTTAAGTCCTAAAGGTATTCAGGTGTAGATGTACAGTCAACAATTACTTCTTCTTCTTTCAGCTTTTTGCTCTTCAGGAGTCACTATAGCGAGTCATCCTCATCTATCTCACTCTTTCTTCTACATCCTCTGTCCTCACTTCATCTACTTCCATGTCCTCTGTAACTCCATCCATATACATATCTCATATTTGGCCTTCCTCTTTATCTTTTCTCCTGGCAGCTGCATTTCTAACATCCTTCTACCAATATAGCCAGTCTGGACATGTCTAAACCATCTCAGTCTGGCCTCTCTAATATCTCCCAGTTGTTCAACCTGTGCTGTACCTAGGGTTGAACAATTTTGGAAAATAATCTAATTGCGATTTTTTTTTCTATAAATTGTGATTGCGATTTAAAATATGTTTTTTTTTAATACCTTCTCAAGTATTTTTCAACAAACAGAAGCAATAAATCAATCTGTTTTATAATAAACAATGTCAGATTTATTTAAAGCAGAGATTACAATAAAGCAAGCAAATGTATGACTTTTCTTTTCACCATTTCTATTTTTTCTTGTTTCATAAACACAATAGTAAACAAGTTAAGTGAACTTCCCAACTACTGTCTGAACTTCACATGACAGTTAATAAATAAATATAAAAAATTAGATATAAAAAAATTAACTTACTGCTTTCCAGCCAGTAACATCATAAAAAAAAAGTGCAAAAAACAAAGAGAATATGCTTTAACCAACCCGTTCTGGGAATTCAAACTCAGTGAACACAAAATAAACTAGTATCTGTTCTTATTAAATCTTTTAGATGTGAAAAAAACAAACAAACAAAAAACTCTTGGAACAATAATGTAAACATTATAGTCAGTCAGTAACATCAGGATGCAGAGCCTTGTGAACAGACTCCAACACCTCAAAATCCTGCCAGGTTGGGATAAGGGAGCATGCATAACAGTCACCTGACAGCAACAGAGAAATGGCTTTGAGCTGCTCTAGCACCCTGGCAATCATTTCTTTGGATCCCCATCTTGTTGAACATTCAGTGATGAGGCTGTGTTCAGGAAGTTTGAGCTCCCTCTGTGCTTCAGTCATTGCTGCCTTCTTCTTCCAAATGTGGGAGAATTGCTCTTGACACTCTGTCATCCTTTAGTGCATGTCCTGTAATACAAAATAAAAAATAAATACACACATGCACATCCTCCACTCTCACTCACACGCGTGCAAAAATTGAGGACCAGATAAATCTTCTCACTTTGTTAGTTAAAAACAATGTACAGGTTTGAGCTTTTCCCAGTTTGTCAATGTTTAAGTGAATGCAAAACGTGATGACTAAATAGCTTCACATTACTGAACCTAATAATTAACATTTTTATTTAAAACTGACAATAAAAAGTATAGTACAATAGTCGTGACATCACGACCAGGTTTGGTAATAATGAGAAATTGCATCACATCTAAATAGCTATGCTAAAGCTAAGCTAACAATCATTAAACACCGCTAGTTTTTTTTAAATCAGCTTGCGCGAAACGTGTGTGTTACTGGTTCTGTATTAATTCATATCACTAATGACAAAACAGTTTTTTAAAAAATCAGATAATGAATGAGCTTTTTCACGCAGAACATTAGCTTGCTGAGCTAGCTGCTAACAACAGGACATCGTCAAAAACAGGCCCGGTCACATGACCAGCTCGCTCTCTGTTTGTCTCCCGCTGTCGCTGTGTTTCAGCCTCTAAGATCAGATACACGTTTACATGGGCTAACACCCGAATTTTTAACTTTTATGACTTCTATCGAGCCTGAAGCAACTGTGTTGGAGCGCGCAGTGTTGACTTTTCCCCCTCCCTGCCTGCTCGGTTGCTCCACTCGGCTCACTCCCAAGTCACGTGACCAGTCAAACCGCAGCCTGTGCGATTAGAGAATCGCGTTTTAACATATCGCGAGATTATCGCAAATGGGATTAATCGTTCAGCCCTAGCGGTACCTCTGATGATCTCACTCCTAATCTTATCCATCCTTGTCACTCCTAAGGAGAACCTCAACATCTTCATTTATTCCACTTCTTTCTCATTTTTTTGTCAGTGCCACCGTCTCCAGACCATACAACATAGCTGGTGTCATCAGTAGCTGTGTTTCCATCAAGGTTTCTAGCTGCGCATTTTGAAGTAGCGCAGCAGAAAAGCTTAATGGAAACGGCAAAATGCGAGGTTACTTCCTGAAATACGCTAAAAAGTTTATACGCTCGCTTGAGGTGGTTTTTGGGATTTGAGATGCGCTAAACGACAGATGGAAACACATTTTCCGACTCATTTCTGACGTAGCGAACATTCACGTCACGTGACGTTCAGCTGTTTCCGCTCCGGACAACATGTAACATCGCTAAAACTAGTTGGCATGACAGAATAAATACAACTCGCCCGATAGCAACACGTACCTGAAATATTCTCTCCATTTTGACGAGATGTGTGGCCGGGTTCTGTTTTCAACCGCTACTTCCTGTTTACTGTAGACATGCGCAGTGCTGACGTAATGACGCTGACGTCTGACGTAATGACGCTGTGCGCGGCTTGGAAGAAGCGCTTCAAGCCAGTAGATGGAAACACTTCTGATCTGCATTAATTTGTATTTACATATTTGCGAGGTAGCTCAAAATACGAAATGAAAATGGATGGAAACACAGCTACTGTCTTGTAAACTTTTCCTTTGACATTTGCTGCCACTCTTTTGTCACAAATCCCTCCTCCCTTTCAGTCCTAAAGGTCTTCAGTTGTAGATGTACAGTCAACAATCAATCAAGACGTGTTTTATTAAATTTCATTCATTGGTTCACAAGATGTTTCACTGACAAACCAACAAACACACATGGAAAAGACTAAGTCATGAGTAGGCTAACTATTATTTAAACGTGTCCAAGAGTATTTTTCCTCACACACCAGTGATGAACAGTTGTAACATTTGGTGTTGGGCACAACATGGTAAAAAGTTCACACAAGGAAGAGTTTACAATTATTTTATTATTTTTAGCTCATCATCAAATATGCTGATGTACAAACAGGCCCACAGCTCTTCTCCTCACACGCACGATGATAAAATGTGCAATATGTTAGCTGAAGAATGAGTGGAGCAACATTCTGGGCTTCTGGCTGCATAAACCATTTCAAATTGGTGGTGAAACAGTTTACAGCCACATTTTGAAGACAAATAATTATGGCCAATCGGTTTTAAAAATACTTCCTTTATTAGTAAGAGCTTCATAATGCCTGGTCAACTTTCCGTGAATTGTTCTGACCAAATACAACACAAGGTGCTGGTTTGAGTTGAGGATTAATAGCTGCAATTTACAGCAAATGGGCTTTTGGACAAAATGTTTAGCAGGGCTAGATAAAATGAGTCCCTGGCCACTGATCTGGAGACAGATTAGGTTTTTAGTCAGCTATGATTAAGGCATGAAAAGAGAAGGGGAGATCAGACTTTAGACCTGCTTTGTTTAATGCTACCCACCTGTTATAAATGAGCAGTTAAACAAGTCAAGCATTGGCAGTCCCATGCCAATTCAAGGACGTTTGATAGCCACACACACACACACACACACACACACACACACACACACACACACACACGCACACACACACACACGCACACACACACACACACACACACACGCACACACACACACATACATATGCATAATCTAATATTAGTTTTCTGATTGTTTCTAGTCAGTGTGTGTGAGAGGTGCAGCATTTTTCCTGGTGGGTCACTGCACCAGTAGATGGTCTTTTTTTACTTCTGCATGAAGATAATCCAAAAGAGACTTTTAGAAGGACATTTATCACTGCGGGGAAGTGAACAGATCTGCTCTATACAATCTGCAACAAGACTGCTAATGATTGGTGAAAGTTTAAAAAGCTTTGTCGGCCATGTTTTTTTTGTTTTGTTTTTTTCCATTGAAATAAATGGAGCTCTCTTCACATCCTTCATTTTGTGCTATTTACAACATTTTACAGCTTATTTCAGCTTTTATTCTAGTTCAGCTTTTTTCAGCTTCTTTGTGCTAATATCAGCAATTTTTCTGATCTATTCATTCATGCATTCATTCATTCATTCATTCATTCATTCATTCAAGTTTATTTGAACCAGGACAGCACAACAAACAATGGTACATGATAAAAACGAAGCAAACGTTGTGTTGTACGAAGGTTTTCTAGCCACATGCTAATTTGCAAACCTAGTCCTTGGTTGGACTTTTATATAAAAACAGCTAAAATAAAGTTAAAATTTAATTAAAATTACCGTAAACAGTTCCCTCACACACATGCCTGCTCCTCCATCCCCATGTGGCTCAGTGTTCACATATTTGGTTTTGTTTCAAACGTTTTTTCCACCTGGGAATTCAAACTCTGCTGTTCCAGATATGAGGACTTTTAAATGAGAAGGAACCAAATTGTGTTTTGTATTTTGCAGGTTTAGTCTCCATCAACTGCACCTCTTGTTGCAACTCCTGAGCTGCTGACTTTTAAAATCATTCTGCTCACCAGCTCTTGGACAAGACCATTAATGCATTTAAAAGTCAATTTTCAACAAGAACATTTTTTCCACATAAACACGATCTTAGAAAACAAAAACCATTTATGTTTGTCTTAATGGTTTTAAACACTTTCCTAATGTGAACCTCAAAGTTAAGATGGGAATCTAGAATGACACCCAGATATTTAAACTCATCTACTTTTTGGATTTCTCTCTGATCAATCACAATTGAAAAGTTACAGACTTTATGGTGGATAAAGAAACATATTGAGACTGTTTTATTGCAGTTCAGAGTCAAACAGTAATTAAACCACTGAGACACTCCCTCCATCGCCCTCTTAGCTTCTTTCTGCTAATTTCAGCTTTTCTCTGCTAAACAAAGCATTTTCTGCTTTTCATCTGCTATTTTTAGACTTTTATCTGCTATTTTTAGACTTTTCTAGATTTGTTTAGCTAAAGTCTGCCTTTTGTGCTTTTTTAAATAGTAATTAAAACTTTTTATGTTATTTTCAGCCGCTACTAATTTCAGTTATTTTTCAGCTTTTTTGGCTACTTTTTTGCTCTTTTCAGTTTCTTTTATTTGTTAATTTTAGATTTTTTTGTTGTTATCGATTCAGTTTTCCTCCGCTTATTTTAGCTAATAGCTGCTACATTTCTGCTCCTTTCAGCTTTATAACATGCTGCCGTTTTTCTGCAGCTTTTTGCTTTTGTTTGCCTACTTTTGCTAAATGTTAGTTGTTCAAGTTTAACTCATGTTAACAGTTTATCCCTGAAACATTCCCCAGCCTGGTTTCAACTTCTTCTACTTCTTTCAGCAAAATTCATTTGGCACCAAGCTAGCACCGTGTATTTTCATAGAAAATTCCTTTTTTTCTAGTTAAATTTTATTTCTTTATTCTATAATCATCCACATCCAGGATAACTTCCACAACTGAGTTCATCCAATCTACATCCAGTTTTGCCATGAGGTTTTTGTTATCACTAACAGCCATGAAAGGAAGATGATCATGTTTTCGCCAGTAACTGTGTGTTTATTTGTATGTTAGCAAAATATCTCATTACCCACTACAAGGATATTAAATAAACTCTAAAACAGTAATCACTGGATGGACCTTTATAACATAAGTCAAGATGGCAGCCACAGCTAACCAAATTAAAACAAACAAACAAAAAATATAAATAATAGAAAATATATTATAATTCACTTAATTTTACAGGTTCTGAACTAAATTTGTGTGGTGGTAGCTGATGGTTTTCCTAAGTACAACTCTGAGCATTAACGCATCTTGTGAGATATTGTAGGAGATTTCCCAAAACTGCTACAGCTCCGTCCTTTCTCATAAAATAAATTTTAAAAAAGACAAAAAAGTGTTTCTTTCTTT
>JBBPBX010022169.1:0-29929 GCA_038048925.1 Garcialebias charrua
CTTACTTGTGGTTCCTAGAGTTTCCAAAAGCAGAATGGGAGGAAGATGTTTCAGTTATCAGGCTCCTCTCTTGTGGAACCAACTTCCAGTTTCTGTCCATGAGGCTGACACATTGTCCAGTTTTAAAACTGGACTTAAGACTTTCCTTTTTGATAAATCCTATGGTTAGGGTTGGCTTGGGTTTCCTGAGCTATCTCTTAGTTATGCTGTCATATTGGAGGACAAACTGACCTCATTTCCTCAAATGAACAGTTACAAATGAATAATATGTATTTTGTAATTGTTTTTATCTTAACATGTGTTTTTTTTCCCTCAGTGAGGAACCTGCTCGCCTCCATTCTGGACCTGCCATGCTGTGTCCATTTCTCCTTCCTTTCCTCTCAAACCCAGCCGGTCGAAGCAGATGGCTGCTCGTCCTGAGCCTGGTTCTGCTGGAGGTGTTTTTCTGTTAAAAGGAAGTTTTTTCCTTTCCATTGTTGCCTTTGTGCTTGCTCAGGATGGGAGACTGCAACGAAATGAAGACTCAAAGCAATCTGCTGGCTTCCTTAGATAGATAACTTTTACTAATTGACATTTATACAGGTAGTCCTTGACTTACGGTGGTCTCAACTTAAGGCGATTCGGGGTTACGTCACGCATCTCATTAATAACTTTTTTTTTAATTGAAAATTTGAAAAATCTTATTATATGTGTTTAAATGTTCTTGATTTTATGTGTACATCACTTTGTTGCAGCTGTGGTTGTTTTAAATGGCTTTATAAATAAATAATAATAATAATAATAATAATTATTATTATTATTCTGAAGCCGATTACGCAGTTTTCTGCAGTGTTCAGCAGTTTTCGGCAGTGTTCGGCAGTTTTCGGTTAGCATCGGTTAGCTCCGGCTTTGGACGGACCGTGTGTCCGATCAGAGGTTGCTTCGCTCGGATAAATGAGCTGGAAACGCTCGGTGAACTCTGGACGTCTCAGGCAGACGAACGGCTTGGCGGCCTGGATGTTGGTGGGACCCGGAGCTAACATGTGGACAAACGGCTGGGCAGCCTGGATGTTGGTGGGACCCGGAGCTAACATATGGACAAACGGCTTGGCAGCCTGGATGTTGGTGGGACCCGGAGCTAACATGTGGACAAACGGCTTGGTGGCCTGGATGTTGGTGGGACCCGGAGCTAACATGTGGACAAACGGCTTGGCAGCCTGGATGTTGGTGGGACCCGGAGCTAACATGTGGACAAACGGCTTGGTGGCCTGGATGTTGGTGGGACCCGGAGCTAACATGCTAAAATGTGGACGAACGGCTTGGTGGCCTGGATGTTGGTGGGACCCGGCGCTAACATGCTAAAACGCGTCCGAACGGCTTCACCAGCTCCCAGTAAGAAATTAACTATTTTTTTCCTTCATTATAATAATAATAATGTCATATTTTTGTCATCTATGCATGTTTCCACACAAGACGAAATTTGACTCTGCATTTAACCCAATCACCACTAGGTGGCAGCGGGCAGCTATAGAAAGCGCGCCGGGGAGCAGTAGTGATTAGATGTGCTGCTCAAACACACCACAAAACTATGCCGTTACTGGGGTTCGAACCAGGGTCCTCCGGATCCCAAGTCCAGTTCCCTTGCCACTACACCATCTTGGCCACTTATGGCTCCAAATGTACTGTATGTGTTTTTTGATAATTATGTAGGGTACTGTGTTAGGATAGGTGAAGTGCTTGGTAACTGTACAGTACCTTACATGTACGTGTGTAAGTGGCGGCTAGTGTGTAATTCTGACTTACAGTGATTTTCGACTTACGAACGGGCGTAGGAACATAACTCGTTCATAACTCGGGGAGTACCTATAATGTATGTGAATTAGAACTGTCATTTCTAACTCAGACCCAAATCCCGGCCCGGCCCGAATTCAGGGTGGCGTGGGCCATAATACTTTAATGTGCTGGATGGGCGGGCCGGGTCAGTGTCGGGCTTTTGAATGTGTCAGCAGATCAGCCGCAATCCAAATATATGGCAACATGGCTTGCCATACAATCACCAGCCACACACGACCATTTCACAGCGAGATGACCGGCTTTGAAAGAGGTTAAAAAAAAAGTTCAGTTAAGCTTCAGATGGGACTATACTGTCAGGAAGCGATCCATCGGCCAAATGGATATTCAGCCGCTGCACTCAGCGGACGCGCACGGCCGATGACCCAAACAGGTGATGTCTCAACGGAGACATGCCAGAGCAGGGTCCGTGTCTGAATAATGCAGAATGCAATCAGAAACAGGGTTTTAATGCTTTTTGACGGCCATGAAAGGACAAACACCCCCTCAGCTCCGACCTTCTGCCCCTTTTATTCAGCCGTGCGTCCCCGACCATTAATAATTATATTCAGTCAAAGCTTAATTAAAATGTCTGGGTTTTTTGGGTTCAGACCTGTAATTACTGTTAATTCGTCGGGTCGGTTGGGGGTTCGGAAATGATGGCTACGGGTGGGGCCGGGTCGAATCAGATTTTCTTGGGCCCGAATGCAACTCTAATGTGAATTGTTTTGTTCAGTGCCCTGAAATAACTTCTGTTGCGACTTGGCACTTTATAAATAAACTGAACTGAAACTGAATTGAAGTGTTCTCTACCAAGCTGGTCCATAAAGAAGGCAGAGGAGGAGAGGACAAAAAAACGTTCTGGTTTATGAATGTGTTTTATGCATTTTATGAAAATTCATGAAAATAAAAAATTCATTAATCTTTGAAATGATGTGAAATCACTTGTAGCTGTGTACTAGAGCAGAGTTGGGAAATTAAAATAATGCCTCGCAGCAGGTTAAATGCAAGCTCATAAATTCAAAGTAGCCCTTTTGCCTTGATCGTGAGATTTCTGACCCTGATTTAACCCTGGCCTCCCTTAATTGGAAGGTAAATTCCTTTCCTTTGCTCTGCTGAAGGTGGACCAGCGCAGGGGTGGAGGTCAGGACCCTTTGGACTGAAAACTGAGGAGGGAACCACATTCCTCCTCCAGCTACATAACTGCTGTTCAACCATGGTGGCAGCAAAACATGTACCTACACATCTTCTACCACACAATAAGACACAAGGATTCATTTAGTCAAAAAACTGACTAACCACTACGTACGAAAAGAAAAAGTTATGATGAATGTGACTTAGATTAATGACGAGTGAAGCTGAAACCTGGGACAGATCAGAATGAGGACTGGTCTGCATTCCTACTCTGACCTCCACTCCATCCCCGAGTGCCATCCATCACTTCAGCTCAAAGCTGAAGTTCTGCCAACTCGTCCCAGCAGGTGCTGATATGTATTTCAGGAATCAAATGCAGGAGGCTCAATGAGCAACGTTAGCAAGACTTGAACACGTCAGCTTAGTTTCACGCCTACAAACCTAAAACTCATCGCCTCCTCCTCATGTTTCCCTGCACCCCTTGCTGTTTCCCATCTGTTTTTAACCTCCATGTATTTAAGGTTGAGATGTGCTCTCCAGCTGCGGCGATCGATGACAGTAAACCAATGACACAAGGAGGAATTAAGCTGAACGCAGAATCTGTATCTTAAAGTACCATCAACAGGTTATACATAAACTTAAACTACAAAACAAATGGAAAAATACCACAATCATACATCGAGATTAGAAATCATGTGACTGATTGACACTTTATCCATACCTATCGTTATAAATCTATTGCAAGATACAGGGAGTCCTCGACTTACGAACGAGTTCCGGACCTAAGTACCGTCCGTAACCCGATTTTGACGTAAGTCGGAACCCATAGCACGTGCGTTCGTAAGTCCGGATTTTCGTTCGTAAGTAAAATGTATGCTAGCGCTGCGCCAAACACCCGTTTTTCAACACAAACGTACATACTGGTTCATAAACATGCACAGAACTTTGTTTAAAAACGGTTAGCTAACACACTTTCATCTAAAAGCACCTAAAAACACATACCAGTGCTGTATTTAATGTACAACTGTACTGTTCGTAAGTCCGAGTTGCTGTAAGTTGAGGGTGCCGTAAGTTGAGGACTCCCTGTATTTTACTTTTTAGAAATTGAAGGTGAAACTTCTCTGTACTCATATCTGACATCTATTCCACCACCTTTCTTTTATTTTCCTACTCTGGCCGAGGCACAAAAGGGCCTTCAGTTGTCTTAAACGTCAAATTAAATTTCTAAAAGCCTTTTTGGAGCAAATACAGTCTCCAAATACAAAGGGGGGAATGGAAAGATAGAGAGACACCGTCTTCTTTCCAAAACCCTAATGACATACAGTATAGTAAAAGGAAAAGAAAAGGGGGAAAAAAATGAAGGAGTTCTGTTGGAAGGGAAGAGTCCCAAAGCTGTGATGTTATGATGTCGAACCACTGCGTGAACACAATGTGATGTTGCAACCACACAATGGAAGTGAAAACTTTGCCATACAAAGAAGGAAAAGTGGTTTTCTTCAACAAAACCAGAAACACTAACCTCACTCTGGGTTCACTAAACAAGAGAACGTATCACAGTTACAAATCACTCCAAACATGTACACACTGTGTAGGAATAAACTAACATAGACAAAAGAATGGTTATTAGTGACGTTACGTGATCGTTTGAAATGTTAACTTGTGAGTCATTTAGATATAAACAAGCTTTTTCTCAGCAGATCTTTTTTCTTTTTCATTTCCTCCTTTTTTTTGTTTCCACCCAACTAGGCTCATTGATGGCTCCTTGTTCATTTTTATTCATTTTGTTTCTTCTCACTGTTTCTATTTTTCCTCCTTTTTTCCTTCAGTTTGTCTTTTTTGTTGTCCAACCACTGGACTCACCACACTTCACGAATTGTCATTAACTTCCATTAAAGTTCATGCTCAATAATCCAGGTTAAAAAAAAAATTCCAACAAAGTTAAGTCTGGTCCTCTGGACGGTTTCTTTGATTGTTGAAACGCTTCGTCCTTCATCCAAAGGACTTCATCAGTCAGAGGAGCCACAACAAACTCAGTACCATAAGAGGCTTACTCTTACATCTTGGAGATCCAAGATGGCGCCCATAAGCATGGCTGCGTGTCCACCTCTCCTGTGGGTGTTTGGAATTTTTGTGTTTTGTTCGTTCTTCATTGGAGACATAAGTACACTGCTGGTTTATGATCGGAAGCAGCTTCTGGATTTACGGTTTGCTGCCGCGGATGTCGCTGATTCGGGCCAGTATGAGCGTACTTCGGGGAGGCCCCCTCTGCCCCCGTTGCTCGGAGACGAGTTGCCCGTTTACCTCCGCTGCTCTTCGCACCAGCCTGCACGGAGAAATCGATCGACTCGGAGGAAGAAACGCGGCTCACGAGCTGGCCGGCTGGTGAAGCTCAGAGCCCGGCGTTCTGCCTCGCTGTCTTCAGCTGATGGTCTCGATTCTCATCGCCAGTCTCCCGCGTGCACGGACCAGGAAAACAACGGGGATCTCCGGCCGGAGCAGCTCTCTGTGGGCAGCGAGCCGCGGATGCGCGCTCCCCCACCAGCTGTTAGCACATCAGCTGCTAGCAGCCCATCAGCGGCTAGCTCGGATATCATCAAATTCTGTGTTGTCAACGCCCGATCTGTTTGCAACAAAACGTTCATCCTCAGGGATTACTTTGAAGAGCACGACTTGGACTTTTTCTGCATCACAGAATCGTGGATGTCGTCGGGTGAGTCCTGCGCGCTGACGGAAATAATACCACCAAACTGTTTGTTTTTTAACGACCCGCGACCATCAGGTCGTGGCGGTGGGTTATTAACTATCTTCAAATCAACTTTTGACTGTAAACAACTGTCCATTCCAGTCTCCTGCTCTAGCTTTGAGCTGACTGTGTTTGAACTCGGACATTCACCTGTAACTTTGTGTGCTCTTGTCTACCGGCCGCCTCGCTCCAAGAACTTCATCAGCGAGTTTTCTGATTTCTTGGCTGAAATTACAGCTAAATATTCTCGGGTCGTCATTTCAGGCGACTTCAACTTGCACGTGTGTTGTCCTGAGAAGCCCATGGTTAAGGACTTTTTAGATTTATTGGACTCCATCCATCCATCCATCCATTTTCGTCCGCTTATCCGGGGTCGGGTCGCGGGGGTAGCAGCCTAAGTAGGGAGGCCCAGACTTCCCTCTCCCCAGCCACTTGGAGCAGCTCCTCTGGGGGAATCCCAAGGCGTTCCCAGGCCAGCCGAGAAACATAGTCCCTCCAGCGTGTCCTGGGTCTTCCTCTGGGTCTCCTCCCGGTGGGACATGCCCGGAACACCTCACCAGGGAGGCGTCCAGGAGGCATCCTAACCAGATGCCCGAGCCACCTCAACTGGCTCCTCTCGATGTGGAGAAGCAGCGGCTCTACTCCGAGTCCCTCCCGGATGACTGAGCTTCTCACCCTATCTCTAAGGGAGAGTCCAGACACCCTGCGGAGAAAACTCATTTCAGCCGCTTGTATCCGAGATCTCGTTCTTTCGGTCATAACCCAAAGCTCATGACCATAGATGAGGGTGGGAACGTAGATCGATCGGTAAATTGAGAGCTTTGCCTTTTGACTCAGCTCTCTCTTCACCACGACAGACCGGTACAGCGCCCGCTTCACTGCGGACGCTGCACCTATCCGCCTATCGATCTCACGCTCCAGTTTTCCCTCATTCGTGAACAAGATCCCGAGATACTTAAACTCCTCCACTTGGGGCAGGACCTCCTCCCCGACCCGGAGAGGGCATGCTACCCTTTTCCGGCTCAAGACCATGGCCTCGGATTTGGAGGAACTGATCCTCATCCCGGCCGCATCACATTCAGCTGCAAACCGCTCCAGCGAAAGCTGTAGATCACGAACTGATGAAGCCAATAGGACCACATCATCTGCAAAAAACAGAGAAGCGATTCTAAGGCCACCAAAACGGATCCTCTCAACACCTTGGCTGCGCCTAGAAATTCTGTCCATAAAAGTTATGAACAGAATCGGTGACAAAGGGCAACCTTGGCGGAGTCCAACTCTCACAGGGAACGAGCCTGACTTACTGCCAGCGATGCGGACCAAGCTCTGACACCGGTCGTACAGGGACCCAACAGCCCGTATCAAAGGGCCCAAAAATTTATTGGACTCATTTAATTTAACTCAACACGTGAACTCTCCCACGCAGCAGCGTGGACATTTGTTGGACCTTGTTTTAACATGTGATGTGACCGTTTCAAACCTTGAAATAGGAGACAATGTATTCTCAGATCATAGGCCAGTGAATTTTCAGTTTACCATCCCCCATGTTACCCCTAAAACATGCATTCCTGCACGTAAAGGCAGGAATGTTAACCATTTAACTGCCGCACGTTTCACTGAGGTTTACAACAATGACATGTTAATTCAGCCCCCGGGGTTCCTCTCCAGCACTGAGGAGCTGACAAACCAGTTTGACTCTGTTTGTTTAAAGGCTTTGGATCAAGTAGCGCCTATTAAACTGAGAAGACCAAAACTCAGGGCCGAACCGTGGCTGAATGACACGACCAGAGCGGCCAGGCAGCAATGCCGAAAGGTGGAGAGGAAGTGGAAAAAAGACAGTCTGCAGGTCTCTTTTGAGATGGTAAAAGAGAGCTGGCGCCGATATCAGAAAGCAGTGAAAACTGCTAAATCACAATACTTCTCTGATATCATTGCTGCAAACTCTCGTAACCCTCGAGTTCTGTTCTCCACCCTAAACTCTGTTCTCCACCTCACTGAACAATCACCCATGGAAGCCTCGACTGAGCTGTGCGAGAACTTCCAACATTTCTTTTTAGATAAAATCGCAACCACCAGGGCTCTCATTTCTCCTCCATCTCACGATCCATCCATCCCACCTCAATCTGTTGCTGTGTTTGACCATTTTGAACCAGTCTCTCTGTCCTCTCTAGAGCAGGTCATGTGCAACCTGAAACCATCTGGCTCCCCCTTCGATGTGGTCCCCCCTCGGCTTCTAAAGGAGGTTTTTCACACTCTAGGTCCCTCCATTCTCTCGATTGTAAATAGCAGTCTATCCTCGGGTGTGGTGCCAAAATCATTAAAACATGCTGCTGTTCAACCTCTCCTGAAAAAACCAAACCTCGACCCGTCAGTATTATCCAATTTCAGGCCTGTCTCCAGACTCCCATTTGTTTCTAAACTTCTAGAGAAAATAGTTGAGTCCCAACTAAAGTGCTTCCTGGAGGATCACGCTATCCCCGAGCTTTTCCAGTCTGGCTTCAAATCCCTCCACAGCACTGAGACTGCCCTACTGAAGGTTTTTAACGACATCTTTCTATCCACAGATACTGGTGACTCTGTGCTGCTTGTCCTATTGGACCTCACATCCGCTTTCGACACCATCGACCATGAGATCCTCATTGCTAGGTTGGAGCAGTGGGTGGGCATCTCAGGATCAGCCCTAAACTGGTTCAGATCCTACCTCTCTGACAGGTCTTTTTGTGTGTCCATCAATGATTTTACTTCTGCAGTGGCGGCTCTTAAATGGGGGGTTCCGCAGGGGTCCATCCTGGGTCCTCTCTTGTTCTCCTTATACCTGCTGCCACTCGGTGCTATTTTCCGGAAACACAATATACCTTTCCACTTCTACGCTGATGACTGTCAAATCTACTTCCCCCTAAGACAAAATGGTACAGGCTCTATTCAACCTCTGCTCGACTGCCTGGCTGACATCAGGGACTGGATGGCTTTAAATTTCTTAAGCTTCAATGATAAGAAGTCTGAAGCCATATTGTTCCTTCCCAATGACACAACCTCAAACCACTGCATTGACCTGTCTGCTCTACCCCTGTCCGAAAAACAAAAAGTCAAAAATCTGGGAGTGATAATGGATCCTTCCATGAAACTCAACAGTCATGTAAACATGATCGTCAAATCCTGTTTTTTCCAGCTGAGGCGTCTGTCTAAGCTGAAGCCCATATTATCCAAAAAGCACCTGGAGACAGTGATTCACGCATTCATTACATCTAGGCTTGATTACTGCAATTCACTTCTGTTTGGCGTCAGTCAAGCCACCATTGCACGATTACAACTGGTTCAGAACGCAGCTGCCCGATTTTTAACCAGCACACGCAAAAGAGAGCACATTACACCAGTCTTGGCCTCCCTTCACTGGCTACCGGTTCATCTTCGAATCCAATTCAAAATTCTCATGTATGTCTACAAATCGCTGAACAGTCTCGCCCCCGCCTATCTCTCGGATCTGATACACCCATATGTCCCTCCACGTGCTTTGAGGTCAGAGGATCAGGTACTCTTAATAGTTCCAGAAACTCGCCTTAAGCGCAGGGGTGACAGGGCGTTCTCTGTAGCAGGCCCAAGACTCTGGAACGAGTTACCGCTGCTCATCAAACAGGCCCCCTCCCTCTCGGTTTTCAAATCCCGGTTAAAAACTCACTACTACTCCATTGCTTTCAATGCCAGCTGATTTGTATTGGATCGTTTGATTTATGATCTGCAATGTTTTTATGTTTTTCGTGTTGTACTTCATTGTCTGTGTTGCCTGTTGCGTGTTTGTTTGTCCAGCACTTTGGTGTGGACTTGTTCCTGTTTAAAGTGCTTTATAAATACAATGGTATGGTATGGTATGGTACTCACATAGTGGGCCAACCAGTTTTATGGTGATAGGATGGTTTATGGAGTCGGGGAAGAGGGCGGACTCTATTTTATAAACAATATCTTTTTTTAAATGGTCCAAATTTCCACAAGGAACTTGGAGTAAAGTCACTGCTTCCACATCAAGAGGAGCCACTTGAGATGGTTCAGCCAGCTCATTAGGATGTCTTCTGGGTGCCTCCTTAGGGGGGTTTGTCAGGCTTCTCCAACTGGAAGGAGACTCCAGGGAAGACTCAGGACATGCTCGAGAGACTCGGATGGCCTGGGTTAGGATTAGTGTTGCCTTGGGGCCCTCTCTGAAAAGCTGGAAGAGGTGGCTGTGGGAAGAGATACCTGGACCTCCCTGCTCAAGCTGCTGCCCCCTGTGATCCAATTCTGGTTGGTTGGATGGACAGATGGATAGATGGATGGATTGTTGGATGGATGGATGGATGGTTTGATGGATGGTTGGATGGATACGGATGGGTGATTAGATGGATGAATAGATGGATAGATGACAGATAGATGGAAAAATGATGGATGGATAATGTTGAATGGATGGATGGACAGATGGATGGTTGATTAGATGGATGGATAGATAATAGATAGATGAATGGGTGGACAGATGGTTGGATGTATGATGAATGGATAGTTGGATGGGTGATTAGATGGATGGATAGATCCATAGATCCATGTGGGGGCGGCCGTGGTGTAGTGGTAATGGCAGTCGACCCCCGATCGGAAGGTTGGAGGTTCGAATCCCGCATCCGCCCACCATGTGTCGTTGTGTCCCTGGGCAAGACACTTAACCCCGAGTTGCTCCCGGTAGGTCTGGATGGCGCCTTGCAAGGCAGGCTACCACTACCGGTGTATGAATGTCTGAATGAATGGGTGGATGGCTGGTATTGTAAAGCGCTTTGGGGCTCCTCACAGGGGGCTGGAAAGCGCTATATAAATAAGCTCCATTTACCATTTACCATAGATGGATAGACAGATGGATGGATGAATGTTGAATGGATAGATGACAGATGGATGATGGATGTTTGGATGGATGGATGAGTGATTAGATGGATGGATTGACGGATAGATAGATGGATGGATAGATGGATGGATAATTGGATGGATGGATGAATGAATGGATGGACAGATGGATGGATGGATGGATGTTGGATGGATGGTTGAATGGATGGATGGGTCATTAGGTGGATGGAAAGATGAATATATTCATTCATTCATTCAACCTTTATTTATACAGGCTAGCCTCGTTGAGTCACGGGGACTCATTTACAAGAGGGACCTGTCTCACTCACACCAAACAACCATCCACTCTCACACTCACACCTAGGGTCAATTTAGAGTCACCAATCAGCCTAACAAGCATGTTTTTTGGTCTGTGGGAGGAAACCGGAGTACCCGGAGGAAACCCACGCATGCACGGGGAGAACATGCAAACTCCACCCAGAAAGGCCCCGGACCGGGATTTGAACCGGCAACCTTCTCGCTGAGAGGCAGCAGCTCTACCAGTTGTGCCATATATAAAGTAGATGGATGGACAGATGGATGGATAGATGGTTGGATGGACAGAAGGTTGGGTGGATGGATGGATGGTTGGATGGATGTTTGGATGGATGGATGTGTAATTAGATGGATGGATTGATGGATAGATAGATGGATGATAGATGGATGGATAATTGGATGGATGGATGAATGAATGGATGGACAGATGAATTGATGGTTGGATGGATGTTGGATGGATGGTTGAATGGATGGATGGGTCATTAGGTGGATGGAAAGATGAATACCTGTATATACAAAATAGATGGATGGATAGATGGATGGATAGATGGTTGGATGGACAGAAGGTTGGATGAATGATGATGGACAGATGGATGGATGGACAGATGGTTGATGGATGATGGATGGATGGACAGAAGGTTGGATGAATGATGAATGGTTGGATGGATGGACAGATGATTGGATGGATGGTGAATGGATGATGGATGGATGGATGTTTGGATGGATGGATGGGTAATTAGATGGATGGATAGATAGATGGATGGATGGATAACTGGATGGATGAATGAATGGATGGACAGATGGATGGATGGTTGGATGGATGTTGGGTGGATGGTTGAATGGATGGATGGGTCATTAGGTGGATGGAAAGATGAATACCTGTATATGCAAAGTAGATGGATGGACAGATGGATGGATAGATGGTTGGATGGACAGAAGGTTGGATGAATGATGGATGGACAGATGGATGGACAGATGGATGGATGGACAGATGGATGGATGGACAGATGGATGGATGGACAGATGATTGGATGGATGATGGATGGATGATGGACAGATGGTTGGATGGATGATGGATGGATGGTTGGATGGATGATGGATGGATGATGGACAGATGGTTGGATGGATGATGGATGGATGATGGTTGGATGGTCTGAATTAGCGTGACTGAAAGTGACTCCAGCAGACTGAAGCATGTATTGAATTCAGTTTAAAGCACAGTTCACAACAAAGTCGTCTCAGGACACTGAACACAAACATTCACAGAAAAGCCCGTTAGTAAAGGTCTGGATCTAAGGAAGCTGTCTAATAAATGAGGGGACATCTGACACAGTGGGTGTGATATAAGTCGAGGTGAGCTTTAGTCCATCTAAATAAACTCAGAGGTCACCATGTTTCCATTTTAGAAATGAGATCATCTTAGAAAAACTGTGTTATATTTTACACAATACAAAAGGGAACATAAAAGCAACAGGCATTGATTGTATAATCTAAATTTATGGTTGCTGCAAAGAATATTTACCGTTGCAAAGCTGTATTTGCCATCCAGCTTCAGCAAAAATCCATTTAAGGTTTTGCCACCATTGAAAATCTAGATGTGCAGTCATCTCACTGAAGCATTTTATAATAAAGAGTCGGCGCCTACTTAGTCTGCCAGCAGGCTCTAACCACCTTCTTGGCCTTACGACTCGACAATTTGTATAAAAAATAAAAATAAAATGAAACACATTTCTTTCAGAATCTGCTCGTAGAAATCACTCAAGTGAAAATATCTATAAAAGCGTGAACGCAACATATTTAGGAAGAACAAAGGATTTTTATTATTTGTTTTTCTCGTGACAGAAAATAAAACCTCAAAATACCAAGAATTAACCCATGCAGTTTAAATTGGACATTTATTAAATCTACGTCTGAACTGGGTGAGAAGTACTGCTTTTAAATTGGCTTAAGTGTTTTTTAAGTGTCCGTATTTATTTCTTCTGTTCCCCCATTTGACTGTACACGGGGGGAAAGCTAGACATTCCTGTTCCTGTCCACTGAGGACTACAGAGGCGCGGAGCAGCACACTTCGATCGTATCACACAAGTAGAGCAAAGAGGAAGGAGGTGAAGAGGTGAGAGCTACAAAAAGGGAGGGAACAGATTGTGAGGGAATGTAAGAGAGACGGTGAAAGAAAAAAAAAGTACCGTAGGACCACGGAAAAGTCTCGACACCCCAAGAAACTTGAGCTTTCTTGTAACTTCCACCAGCGTCTTAAATCGTAGTGGGTTCAAATAGGTTGATTAACATGATTGGAAAGTAAAATTTTTGATCTCCCAAATGTAAAACTGTGAAAATGTAATGATTAATATCCAATGAAGAGTAAACACAGGGTTAAAATGAAAATCAACAAACTCTGGGTGTACAACTTGCAAACAAAGACTGAAGAAGCGAAGAGGAAGTAGCTGGACATTGATCCAAAACAGAAAAATGTATCAATGAACGAAAGAGGTTTAAGTTGTGGGATTTCTTATTGTCCAATAAACCTTGGCAAAAAATCTGGAGTCAGATTTCAAAAGGTCCGCTCATAAAACTCTGAATCAGAATCTAAGACATGCTTTGATATTTTCTAAAACAGACATTTTTATGTTTTGTTTGATCGTCTTGACCATGCACAGAAAGCAAAAGATAAAAATCATGTTTGTTGTATCTGTATTGAACACAAAGTCTTACCAGTGGTTCTATTTCTGTCTTGGCGTCATGCAACTGTTTAT
Organism: Garcialebias charrua; assembly: GCA_038048925.1. Lineage (NCBI taxonomy): Eukaryota > Metazoa > Chordata > Actinopteri > Cyprinodontiformes > Rivulidae > Garcialebias > Garcialebias charrua. The sequence goes on from JBBPBX010022169.1 coordinate 13,609, forward strand.
CTTAGATTGTGTGCTGAAGTGATTAATAACAGATACATTTATAAACTGTATCAAAGGAGGGAAATGATGCAGTTATCTTGTAAGAATCTTAAACCAAGCTATATTAGCTACTGTATTTTGATATGATGTAATCATAAAATCATTTGGGGCTAATATGGGATAGAGGTAGGGCAGCCGACATGGGGACCAGAAAGTCGCGGTTTGACTCCCAGCCATTTCCACATGTCGTGGTGTCTGACACCCAGTCCCTAATTGCTCCCCGAGCGCTTACATAGCAACCCACTGCTCCACCTGGGTGTATCTCAGGTGTGATGGGTTCAATGCAGAGAACTAATTTCGTCATTGTATGGGAACATACAGTGATGACAATCTCAGATCTCCCCTTCCCCTTAATGGTCTTCCCACCTTGCGGTTCAATAGAGTGGTGAATCCTGGCAAGCAGAGAGAGCCATTTTATCCATTACTGGGTGCAATGGTGGGCTTAGCCACCAGAAATTAATTTTCAGCCACCCCAATCATTTAAGAAACCTTTAACCTGGCATCCACATATGCAAGAGTTCAGGTCTTAAGAGGTTAAGGAATATCCATCCATTATCTTTTACCCGCTTCTTCCATTTTGGGTCATGAGGGTCGAAAGTGCCCATGTCCAGCAATCACTGTGCGAGGGGCAGGGTACACCCTGGACAGGTTGCAAGTCCATCACAGGGCCACATAGAGACAAATAAGACAAGCAACCATTGGTTAAGGAATATAAAAAGTAGAAATCATAGTTTCTTTGATTGGTTTGGCAGACTTGCACACAGATATGTGTATATATATCCATCCATCCATTATCTTTACCCGCTTCTTCCTTTTTGGATTGCCAGGGTCACTGGTGCCCATGTCCAGCCATCTACTGTGCGAGAGGCACGGTACACCCTGAACATGTCTCCCGTCCATCACAGGGACACATAGAGACAAAACAACCATTCACTCTCTCACTCACACCTAGAGACAATTTAGAGTTACCATTCAGTCTAACATGCATGTTTTTTGTCTGTGGGAGGAAACCGGAGTAACTTGAGAAAATCCATGCAAGCACAGAAGGAACATGCAAGCATGCACCCAGCTGCAGTCACACACTAAAATGTAAGTCTGCACACTGCTTATTTTTCAAGTTTTCCATCTCAACAAGTTTCCATACATAAATATATGGTTGCAGCCATCTTGGATTTTGATCTATCAGCCTAATTCGATACCTTTCTTAGGTTTAGATGCAGCCTCACATTAAATGGAAATTGGCACCTCACTTATTTTTCAAGTATAGCTCACAGGATGGACGTATGGAGGGTATAACAATCCCCCTCCTTGCTCTGCGATGGGGACAATTAAATAAAGCAGGCTTTTAAAAAGAGTTCTTAAAATACTGCCCTCAAACTTTTCATCTTTTAAAAAGTAAATCATTTTTACTCAGGTTTTTCACACTTAGAAAAACCAGACGTCAAGAAGCCTAAATTGACATCCTACTATCCAAGGGACTTTTGTGTTTGCTAATCTGGGGGCTGACACAAATTGTTTGTCAGCATCCAGACAAAGTGGGAAAAGCCCTCCTGGCTACGTCTGCAAGGAGGTGACTTATGTTGATGGATCACCTTTATGAATGACTGCGTGTTTGGGTTGGTGTGTGGGTGGGTGGGTGTATGTGTGTAGGAGTGACTAGGAACACTTAAACCAACTTCCTGTAGTCACTATCTTTGCCATGATGACTCAACATTTGCAACAAAGCAAGTCTGATCTTTTTGCTTGTAACCTGTTTAAACTCTGAAGGACTCCTTGCTTCATGGCAGTGATTCCTTTGGGTTTTTTAGTATGTGTTTGTAACTGCCGAGCTCAGATATATTGCTCAAAGGAGAGTGAGCTTCAAAAACTCTCTGAATACAAATCAAGACATTAATTATTGACTCCTTCCAAACTAAACAGTAAAATCAGTCCATGTCTGAGCCTATCCTACAAGTCTGTGTCATCCAAAACCAGGAGTCTTAAAACCCAAACACAGCTGGAACAGATACAGGATACCTGAGGCTGTAATTCTTTAGCAGGTATTTTGTTCATTGGACACTTTTGACTTTTGAGCTGCTCTTTAGAGCAAGTTGAACTGAAATATAACACACTACAGGTCTTGACGGTGTCTGCTGAAAAAAGGAAATCCACACTCCAATAATCCTGGTCATGCCACTGATTATTTATCCTTGTTTAGCACTGTTGGATTCAGCTGGAACTGTGTGCATAAACATCAACAATCATTGGCGTGTTCAACAAATCTAAGACGGGATAGTAGGGAGGGCTCAGAGATGTTTTGGTCACCCTAGATTATGGACAGTATCTTCTAATGTATTAATGCTATGATGGAGAAGTTCTCTATTACAGTATACTGTAGTAGGGGTGAACGATTAATCGCATTTGCGATTATCTCGCGATATGTTAAAACGCGATTCTCTAATCGCACGGGCTGCGATGAGAGTCAGGAGCGCTACCAACTGCGCCACCATGACACTGCATAAACATTATTTTCTGGAAAATGCGGAAAAAAGTAACTTGTCACTTTTTAATTACAGCCATTTTTCATGCACAGCTCACATTTGAGTTAACGCTTCAAGAATGATGCTAGAGGTGGTTTGGTGACCAAAGAAGACTTGAACTATTCCTCTGGATTTGTTTAATTCAGCACACATGTCTTGTAGATAAATGTTTACTTTAAAAGTAATACACTTTTATGGATAACTCTTACACCATTATGATGACAAATGCACATAATTACTCCCACCCAGAGGTTTGTAATAGTCACTGCAGATGTTTCTGTGCTCACGGGACCCAAGCAGATTCCTTTTAGCTGAACTCAAACCAAACCTCCATCTGGTCCTGATCCTGGGCTCAGAAGAACCGGCTAAACACGCACCCATAAAGGTTTTATATCCAAACTGTATGACTTGAGGGGTTAGGAAATCTATTTTATTGACAAACTTGACTTTGAAGAAGATGCGATTCTATGTAAATCGTAAGCGAAAAACAGAATGCAATGATTTTCAAATCATTCAAACCTTGGATTTACAGTTTTGTGGTAAAGAACTGACTATTTAACTTTTGTCTGTGGTTACTTTATATTTTATGTCAAGAGCTACATCAAGTCATAAGCCATTACTATTTCTTTCAACAGCTATTTGTCAGGTTTAATGGTGCCTTCACAGATTCACACATTTCCCGATCTATACTGGTAAACTTCCTCATGCATCAAATACTTTTCATCTGTCTTCTAAAAACAGACCATATGTTTCCTCTTCTTGATCATCCTGAAACTGCAGTGTTCTTGATCTTAGGCATATTCAAGTTTGGCTCACAGTTTACCTCCTCTGTCTTCTGAATTGAGCTTTAGTCCCGAAAAACAGAAATCTGGAACTTGTTCATATAACCTGTTAGATTGTACAGTAGTCCCTCACTTATTGTGACGGTAACGTTCCACACACCCCCGCGATAGGTGAAAATCCACGAAGTAGGGATGTTATATTTATTTTAGTACAGTATTTATATATATTTTAAGGTTTTATAAACCCAGATCTCTTCGTTCGAGCGGAGAACATAGTTATGGGGAGTTTCATAAAAAAGCACAACGAAAGAGAGCATACAGACTGATGCTATGATTATTAAGCCAATCAGAACACGGGATACAGAGCGCAATGCTCTGGTTGGTCACCTTCCATCAATCAGCCAATCCTGTGTCGTGTACAATCTTATAATTAAAACCTGCAAAACTGTGAGTCCGCAAATGTCGAATGGCGTAGTAGTGAGGGACTACTGCATTTGTGGATTTGTGGAGATGTGTAATGTTCTCCTAAAACAATGGTTTCCATAGCTTTTCATAGCAACACGTCTATATTGCTTTGAAAACATGAAAAATGTCTGAATTACGTCATCGCTTCAATGTCAGTTGAACATAATGTGAAAACCATCATATTCTGCATTGGTTTTTATATTACTGGTACTAGACTTTGGTTCCAGCTGTTGATAAACTGGAATAATAAATTCCACAAATCCTGTAGAGAAAACCTTAAATTGTAACAAACTACACAGTCTGTGTAAACATTTAAGATGAACTTCTGCATGTGTTGCACAGAATGCCATACGTTGTGTCCTACCTTTGAGATATAAGCCTTGATGCCTTCAGCTAGTTTGATACAGGATTCCCCAAAGAGCTGGGCCAGCTGGTCCGGGATGTCCTGGTCTTTATCCAGAGCGTTCAGTAAACTCAAACACTTTAACTCCTCTGTCACGCCTTGGCTACGCACCTTGATGGACAATTAGGAAGAAAAAAAAAAGAATATTTATATAATGTCTACTGGCACATACAGATGTAAACATACATATATAAACCAAGATACTGAATGAATTATTTGTGTTTACTGCCTTTAAGCTAAAAGTGGATTATTTTATATTTCCTGGACATGCTTGTTCCCTCAGCTGGTGAGCATCACCTCAAAGTTAATTTCTTTAACAATCCAATATATGAGACGGGCTATATGACTTGTTGAAGGGAACCGGATCTTGACAATCTATTTGCTTGGTAGAGCCGTTCAATAGAACTGTCCAATTTTGAGCAACAGTGACGTCGTCACGTACGATGTCACGTATATACTACGTGTTTTGTCAAATGGGACATTTGCACTTCTCCCCTTTGCCTGTTTTCCTTTTGTATCAGTAAAAACGTGAAGGAGGATCTTTGTGGGATTAGCGGATTCGGATGTTGTCAGTCCATACAATGGGCGCTATCAACTGTTATCATCCCCATATGTAGCGGCGAAATGGTCACAATCGACCTCCTAGCATGTTTAACAGAACGTTATCAGCGTTATAATCGCTGTGAGTAGGCAGCGGGTTTCCGTAAACCCGGACGTGTTGTGTTTTTGTTTTTTTCAGCTTATGTAACCGTTTTCCTAAACCTAACCACGTAGCTAAAGACAGAGACTGCTGTCATCGCTTGTAACGGTGACAACGTACCTTTAAACCTCCTAGGAGGTACAGGAGGGGCAATCTGACAGCTACGAATGGGGATGATAATGGGCAATCTGACCGCTACGTATGGTTGATAACATCCGAAGCGGGTGGTGGGATTGAGGAGGAAAATACTAACATTAGGAACTGCTCTTTACTGTCTGCAACTCGGTTCTTATCATCCGCTGTAAAGAGCCAATGCCAATTTATTTCTATAGCACATGAAAACAACAAAAGCTGCCCAAAGTGCTTTACAATTAAGTAAAATATATATATATATATTGTGACACTCAGGAAACACAAAAAAGTTAACAATAAAATGTAACAACAATAAAAGTCAGCTCTAACTTGTTCTCAGATGTTGCATGGATCAAACGCCAAGGAATAAAGTTGAGTCTTGAGCAAACATTTAAAAGTCCCAACAGTCTTGGTGGTCTTTAAATGATCAGATGAACTGTTCCACAATTTTGGAGCAGCAACCGCAAAAGCCTGATCACCTCTGGACTTCAGTTCATATCTGGGGATATCTAAGAGGAACTGTGGCCTGCTCTTACTGTAGTGTAGGTGTTAAGATCACATAAATAAGACGGGACCAGACTGTTTAACACTTTATAAACAAGCAATTTATAAAACCTTAACATCAATCCTGAAGTGGACAGGAAGCCAGGACAGGGGTTATGTGTTCATGTTTTCTAGTTGCTGTTAAAAGATGAGCGGATGCGTTCTGGACGGTTGGTAAGAAATGCAAAGATGATTTATATAAACCAATGAATTACAGTAGTCCAAACAACAGCGCGAATCACCTTTTCAAGGCCTCTGAAAGGGAGACAAGACTTCACCTTGGCAATGAGTTTTAGTTGGAAGAAACTGGATTTCACAACTACATTTATGTGTTTGTGTAATTTAAAAGCATGATCAAAAATAACTTCCAGATTCCTGACAATGCTGTATGAAGCCAAGGGGCCAAGAGTGTCAAGGACGTTACATTTACCAAAGCTGATGACCAGTTTTATTTTCATTTAAATTCAGGAAATTCACTTTCAACCAGACTTTAATGTCGTTTAAACAGTTCAAGAGCCGTTCAAATAATCCGGATCATTTGCAAACATTACTTTAATATTCAGTTCAACCTTTATTTATATAGGTTAGTCTCATTGAGCCTCGAGGACCCATTTACAAGAAAGACCTATTTTAGACTAAAAGTGATGAAACGATAGGCATTCATAAAAGAAGGCATGTAAATTGAACAAAAGAAATGGAAGAAAACAACATTAAAAAACAGCTAAATCATAAAGCAATATATAATACTATAAACAGGAACATGTCTGTGTTGGTTTTTGCCATGAACTTTACAGATGTTTGAAGCCACTAAGGTCAAGGCTGAGAGTTTCAGATCTTTTTTGTAAGATTTACAGAAAACAGGAGCGGAGTAGGAGAAGGTCCTTTTGCCTAGTTCAGTCTGCACTGAAGGGACACTGTAATAATGTCCTGAGAGCACACGCTGTAGCTGCACTCACGCAGAGACATGTAGGAGAAGATGTATGAAGGCAACAGACCAAGAAGTGAGTTAAAGATGAAAATGTACCAGTGAGAGAGTCTACATGAGGTTAATGATGACCAGTTAACCAGTGAATACAGGGTGCAGTGGTGGGTACGATAGTTACAGCCAGTTGTGAACTTAGTGCACCATGATAAACAGCATCTAACATCTGCAGGGTGCTTGTAGGGGCGTTCATGTAATTAATGTCACTGTAGTCAATGGTATCCCAGTCAGGTCAGAAAGTTTCACTATAAAACTGTTGTCTCTAATAACTCACAAAGACATTTGAGTCTTGTCAGATACTTTATAAAATGCCTGCCTTTAACTAAAATGCACGCATGCTACACATAACAGCATGTATACTTCAGTTTCTAAACCTTCCACACTACAATAAGCAAAAACCAAATTATTTTTAGCCTCTATCATTAATTTTTTTTGTTTATCCATTACTGACATCACACACAAATTCATTTAAACCTAATTATTTTGCTTTCCGCTGCCCTTTTGGGACGCTTATGCACATCACTGAGTCAAACCTGTCATCGTCCTCTGGTGTGTCATCACTTTCTCTGCACTTTCGGGGAGCGATCTCATTTTGCTTTCAGTTTTCACCCACATGTGTTTCACATTTCGGTGCAGCCTATTTGGGTTGCTACGCTCTTACTTTGAATACCTTTTTGCCGTTGACTCCGGTAGTTTTTTTTTTTTTTTCAATCGCCACACAAATAGTAAGGAAACCTACTGTATATGGGCATGTGAGGAGCTTGGAGAAAGAAATCCACTCCCTAAAACCACAAAACTCTCTTTTTTAATATCTCTTTGCAGTATTTTCTCTAATCTGGAACATTTTTTTTTTTTTACTGTTGAAGTGAAACTGGCCTGTTGGAAATCACTTTCCTAAGAGTAGAAAGAGTCTATAGTTAATGTTACATGAGCTGTGAAACTGGTACTGACACAATCGCAGTCCAAATGTAACTAAAACATGCTGGTACCTGAGGATCGCTCTACTGAAGAAAAACAACTCCTCATGTAACAACACTGAATGCAACACTGTTCCAAGTTTCTACCGGAGTGAAACGGAGCAAGCACACTAAAAGCACCACCGAGGCATCAAACAAGAAACTTTTTTGTATATATATATCTGCTAGGGAAAAAAAAAAGGATAATTACAAAGTTCTAGTTGCCTTTTTTGGTTTAATTTGGATGTGACATCCCACGTGATATTAAAAACAAGATATTGTGTGCTGTAATTTCAGGCAGCGGAGGTTAAATTGGAGATGTATGAGAACAGGAATGTGCAGACGTCTCTGGTTGTGGCGTTGTGAGTGTGTATTCTTCAGGGAGGTTTTTCACGGTCTGAAAGTCCTGTTAATGACTCTGTAACAAGCGCTGATGAAGAGAAGGAGATTACAGCGCTGCACTCCTTCAACCCCTTGCTTTATTCTTATTAATTTCTTTCTGCTTGACCTCTCTTTTCTAATGAAATCCTTCCAATCTGTTCTCTTTTCAGCTTTTCCCCCCATTCTTCGATCAGCTTTGTTCTCTACCTTAACATGTTGGACATTTTCCCTTCTTTTTCAGATAACTGTTCATGTTGACGCTTGAATGGATCTGCTTGTTCCAAACCATGATAACAGTGTGTCCGTGAGTGTTTTTTTGTGTGTAAGTCAGGTCTACTAACCGGGACGCAGCAGGGGGGCACTTGCGGGAAACACGGGTACTTTGGGGGGGAAACGGGGTCATATATTTATGTGCTGCCAGCTCACGATAAAATGATTCATGTTCATAATGGATTCATGTCTTTTCAGGGACAAAACCTAATAAGTTTAATTAGACACACATGCCAGCTTCATATCCGCTGCACTTTCCACTCCCAATTCAGTCTGCTTTGGGAAACTCAGATCAAATATGGTCAAAACTGTACAGAGCTGGAAAAGAGCTATTCAGATTTCCTTTTGCTGGTGGTAAAAAGAGAAAAATATGTGAGAAGTTAACATTCAACACACAAAACACTGAGGCAACAAAAGGAAATAGTTGCTTCCAGTGAGCTTTTTGGAAAGGACAACAGGAAGAAGGTAAATCTTTGGATTTATTGCTATTTAAGGAAGTATTTGGGCTCAGAATATTTCTTATTCTTTGGAGAGCAATAAGTCCACCCATAAAGACCATGACTTCACTGAGGTAAACAGTGGAATTGTTTAAAGAAGACTAGTATAAACTTCATTTTATAGCTCTCTTACATAGCTGCATTTTTGCAACAATACTGTACTTGATCAAGGCTAGCGATGCTCCCATAGTCAAAGTACGTACTAAACGATTTAGAGTTTACCTTTGTACCAAAATGAGTACCACGTTACAATAAGGCTCCCCATATAGATGGCTAATAAATAGTTTATATATACTAGGGATGCACAATATTGGATTTTTGGTCGATATCCAATACTGTATACCGATATGTTAAAACTTTGTTGGCCGATAACTGATACCAATACTAATGTTTTTTCACTAGACCTACTTAAAGAGACTACATAGCTTTCTCTGCTGTGGAATTCAAATACTACTTAAAAATGTATGACATTTACTCTATAACAAAATGGCAACCCTTGAACTGTGAAAATTTGTAAATTATTACAAATCTAAATCTGTTCACAAGTGATAAGTGAAAAGCACATAAGTAGTACTGCATTAACAGTTAAACTGGTCCGTTTCTTACATTAAAAATTAACTTAAAACAGAAGCATTTTATATCGGTGAGTTTTTTTGATGGAATGGCTGATGTCCGATATTTAACTTTATCGCTAATATTGGCCGATACCATGCCGATAATATTGTGCACCCCTAATAGACACATTATTAATTCCTCTGTAAACACTTCATAAAGCATTAATAACTTCTCATTATGCAATAATTAGGGGAAAAAAGAGACAAAACGGACCAATTTCTTGCCAAATAATGAGCCAAATCTGTTCACCTACCATATATATTTCATCTAGAATTGTTATATTAAACATTTCAGACTAAGTTACTACTTTTTAAACCCATTTCTTTAGGTTCTGGGGCCCCTGCTGTTTTCCCTTTACATGCTGCATTTGGGTCAAATTATTAATCAGTTCAATATTTCTTTTCACTGTTATGCCGACGATACACAGCTTTACATCAGGACTGGAGCATCCTCATCATCCCCATTGTCATCTCCATCTTCACTCACTGCCCTCTCTGCCTGCCTGGAGGAAATAAGAGCATGGATGAATCAGAACTTTCTTCAATTAAACTGCTCCAAGACTGAGGCCATACTGATTGGCACCCCTCACCAGATACAAACATCAACTTTAACAACAATCTCCTTTTCTGGACAAGACATCCCCCTCTCCACCTCTGTTACAAATCTTGGAATAAAAATGGACTCTCATCTTACATTTGAAAATCACATTAAGCATCTGTTTAAAACCTGCTTCTTCCATCTTCGAAACATCTCCAGACTTCGCCCATCTCTAACTTTTTCTGATGCTGAGAAACTCGTCCATGCCTTTGTCTCCTCCAGGCTCGACTACTGCAACTCCCTGTTTATTGGAATCCCTGGCAAAAATCTGCAACTCCCTGTTTATTGGAATCCCTGGCAAAAATCTTCAGAAGCTTCAATATATTCAAAACGGTGCAACAAGGATTTTGTTGAGAGCTCCTAAATTTGAACATATTACACCCATTCTCCATCACCTCCATTGGCTTCCTGTCACCTACAGGATTCAGTACAACACCAATGCTTACATTAGGGATGGGGCAGATCCGATCCAGTATCGGTATTGGTATCCGATACCAGCATTATTTAAGTATCGGGTATATGATCAAACCTGCCGATCCATGAACTAAGAAGGAAAAATTGTTGCTTTATGGGGGCACATATTTTGGTGAAGAAGTTTGACTGATGCCTTGATAAATATCGGAGCACATTCTTCAGTCAGTGGGGACTGGGTATGTCAGCTTGGTTGGGGTTCAGAGGGTTTTAATGTACCGGTAAACCTGGCCAGGGCTACTACAGTGAATGGAAGCACACCCAGCAGTGAAGCACAGAGGTGGCAGTGTGACAATTTGAAGCTACATGAGGCAATGCACCAGAGATTGGAGAGCCCGACCCAAAGTCCCCAGGCTCCGCTTCCTCAGTGGAAGACGTGCCAGTAGGATTGAGGAGGTCTTCGAAGTATTCCGCCCACCGACTCACAACATCCCGAGTTGAGGTCAACAGCACGCCATCCCCACCATAAATGGTGATGGTCGCGTACCGCTTTCCCCCCCTGAGACGCCGGATGGTGGCTCTCCAATCTCTGGTGCTGAGGTCACCGAGGTGGTTAAAAAGCTCCGCGGTGGCAGGGCTCCGGGGGTGGATAAGATTCGCCCTGAGTTCCTAAGGGCTCTGGATGTTGTGGGGTTGTGTTGGCTTACGCGACTCTGCAATATCGCGTGGACATCGCCATCCCCTATTCAAAAAGGGGGACCGTAGGCCGTAGGGTGTGTTCCAACTATAGGGGGATCACACTCTTAAGCCTCCCTGGTAAGGTCTATTCAGGGGTTCTGGAGAGGAGGGTCCGTCGGATAGTCGAACCTCGGATTCAGGAGGAGCAATGTGGTTTTCGTGCTGGTCGTGGAACACTGGACCAGCTCTACACCCTCAGCAGGGTCCTGGAGGGTGCGTGGGAGTTTGCCCAACCAGTTTACATGTGCTTTGTGGACTTGGAAAAGGCATTCGACCGCGTCCCTCGGGGGGTTCTGTGGGGGGTACTCCGGGAGTATGGGGTACCAGGCCCATTGATATGGGCTGTTAGGTCCCTGTACGACCGGTGTCAGAGCTTGGTCCGCATTGCCGGCAGTAAGTCAGGCTCGTTTCCAGTGAGAGTTGGACTCCGCCAAGGTTGCCCTTTGTCACCGATTCTGTTCATAACTTTTATGGACAGAATTTCTAGGCGCAGCCAAGGTGTTGAGAGGATCCGTTTTGGTGGCCTTAGAATCGCTTCTCTGTTTTTTGCAGATGATGTGGTCCTATTGGCTTCATCAGATCGTGATCTACAGCTTTCGCTGGAGCGGTTTGCAGCCGAGTGTGATGCGGCCGGGATGAGGATCAGTTCCTCCAAATCCGAGGCCATGGTCTTGAGCCGGAAAAGGGTAGCATGCCCTCTCCGGGTCGGGGAGGAGGTCCTGCCCCAAGTGGAGGAGTTTAAGTATCTCGGGGTCTTGTTCACGAATGAGGGAAAACTGGAGCGTGAGATCGATAGGCGGATAGGTGCAGCATCCGCAGTGAAGCGGGCGCTGTACCGGTCTGTCGTGGTGAAGAGAGAGCTGAGTCGAAAGGCAAAGCTCTCAATTTACCGATCGATCTACGTTCCCACCCTCATCTATGGTCATGAGCTTTGGGTTGTGACCGAAAGAACGAGATCTCGGATACAAGCGGCTGAAATGAGTTTTCTCTGCAGGGTGTCTGGACTCTCCCTTAGAGATAGGGTGAGAAGCTCAGTCATCCGGGAGGGACTCAGAGTAGAGCCGCTGCTTCTCCACATCGAGAGGAGCCAGTTGAGGTGGCTCGGGCATCTGGTTAGGATGCCTCCTGGACGCCTCCCTGGTGAGGTGTTCCGGGCATGTCCCACCGGGAGGAGACCCAGAGGAAGACCCAGGACACGCTGGAGGGACTATGTTTCTCGGCTGGCCTGGGAACGCCTTGGGATTCCCCCAGAGGAGCTGCTCCAAGTGGCTGGGGAGAGGGAAGTCTGGGCCTTCCTACTTAGGCTGCTACCCCCGCGACCCGACCCCGGATAAGCGGAAGAAAATGGATGGATGGATGAGGCAATGCGTTAAGATCACCTCATGAAAGTTTTTGAAGGAGTGGTCAAGTGGAGGTCATTGATAATCTTGGTGTGGCACACAGAAACTGAAAGAGGATGTTATAAAGCTGGTGTCAAACTGTATACACTATTTGTGGGGGGAAATGTTGCACTGTCAACTAGGGCTTTAACAGACAACTCGAGTAATTGACACATCAATTCCTAGGACATCTATCGAGTTTTTTTAATTTCACATCGAGTATTCGTAGTGACGTCATCACGTCGCAGTTACAGAACAGAAAATGAATCAACTTCCTGTTTGGAGCACGTTGCGAACCGGTTTAACACCAAATTCTGTGACCACCGTATATTGTGACTGTAGGGGCGGTGTTGCATGAACTGTTGCAGGTCACAGAATGTGGTGTAACACCGGGTCCAATCGACCAAACCAGAATCAGCTTCCTCTGACCTTGTTTCACAAACAAAAAGCAAAAAATATGAATCTCTAAACCTATTTAAAAAAAAAAACCTATGAACATAATTATCTTTTAAACTAAACCTAATGCGCAGCACCGTGGGCGGTGGTGAGGGGTGGTCAACTGCCCCACTGTTTTTAGTTTCGTTTTTGATGTGCCGCACGTTTCTTTCACTTTTGCAGCTTAATAATAATAACTAATAGTTTTGGTTTTCCTGTGACTTATCTCTAGTTTGATAAATGGTAGGAGCATAATACAATATATGCTCCCAATGTTTTGTTGGTCTTTTTTTTTGGTAAATATTAAATTATGTTTTTTGGGGGTTTTTTTGCGTTTTTGTTTACTTATTTATTTTGCATCTTAAGATCCTATGACATCATCAACTACTCAAGTTCTACTCGAGCTTTATTATGTTAATGTCGAGTTTAAAAATTATGTACTCGTTCAACCCCTACTGTCAACTGGTTCATGCCCACAATAAGAATGAGCATGACTTGAAATAAGGCACACAACTAGCTGTCTTGCATGCCAATTTTTTTTAACCAAAGCGCTGGTGCAATCCGTTAGTGCTCTGTTTATATGTTCGGAGTGGTTGCCAGCTACAACTCCACTTAATGTTACTGTAAAACTGACAGAGGTACAGACATTTTTCTGATGGCTAAGCTGTAATGGCCATGATGATTACTTTACGAGTGCCATTAAAATCTGTCTAGTGGTTAATAAAATATTTTGTCCCCCTTGGCCCCCCTTTGGTGAAGCCCCTGAATCAGATTAATAGGAACTGCATTTCATGAATAGATGTGATGTATAAACATTTTAGTTTCTTTAGAGGAAAAGAGTGAAAACTGTTCTAGAAATCCAACAAAGTTGTCAGGTCCTCTGGACGGTTTCTTTATTTTGTTAAAACTTTTTGTCCTTCATCCAAAGGACTTCATCAGTCCGAGGAGCCACAACAAACTGGATTATTGAGCATGAACTTTGAAGTTTTGAACCACTTTGGCTATAGCTGCCTCAGAGGAGTTGACGGGGGAGAGGGCGGACTCCAGAAACCATCTTATCACTATAAAACTGGTTGGCCCACTATGTGAGTAAGCCACTTATGGGACTTACCGGTAGTTTGTTGTATCTCCTTGGACTGACAAAGTCCTTGGGATGAAGAACGAAACGGTTCAACAAAAACAAACCCTCCCTCAGGACCTGACTTAAACTTTGTTGGATTTTTTTTACCTGGATTATTGAGCATGAACTTTGATGTTCTGGAAACGTTTGTATAAGAAGAAACTAGATGTTTCAGGTTGCAGTTTAAACAGTTTTCTCTCATTTCTTACATCAGTTTGTCTCAACTCCATACGCTCTACATTGTTCTTTAGTGATACAATGAGAGGAATACAAAACACAATAGATCATCCAGGACCATTCGCCTACAACCAGAACGCGTCCCAAAAAGTGCTGACAGTTGAGTCCGGGCTGAGACAGTTTGTCTATTGTTAGAAGGAGTAATGACAGCTACCACCGACAAAGTGATGGGGAGGTTCCCACATGCATGACTGGTTCTGAGCGTTCTCTGTGAAAGTAAGCATCGCTTCTTTCTGGAGGTTCTGCCAAAAAAACACTCCTTGTTTCGCTGGATTTAGTTAAAGGATTAATTGTTAGTAAGGAGTGTCTTTGTACGTGGGAAAACCGTTTTTTTTTCTTTTACACACCATGGACATGTGTGTGTGTGTGTGTGTGTGTGTGTGAAGATCTGGGTGTTCATTAAGTTTTGACAGTATTGGTAGGGAGGATTTGATCTATTATGGGAAACAGTCTTGCCGGTGTTATTGAGGAGATAAAGTCCATTACTATCACTGCCCTGGCTAAAAACAAGATTAGAGGTAAACTGTTGGCTCCATTAGTGCAGGAAAACAAGACCAAAGGCTAAACTCTGTGATGCAGAGAAACATTAGACTTCTTTCCTCTGGCTTTAAACGGTTTGAAGAGTAAACCCAGAGAAAGGATTTACCTGCTAAAACTATGAGAACTTTACACCCACTAACCTTGTAAAATGTCAGTAAAAGTATTTCACACTTCTTTATTCAGCTGTTAGTAGACCAGTTTTTCCAGATGAAAGATTCCCTGTTTCTTGTGTCACTAAAACCCTAAATTTATTGTTCTGCTGCTGTGTGGGCTTTTCTTGACAATGCCAACAAAACCCAACATCATCTCACTCAACGTGAAACTCACGTTAAAAAAAAGTGAGAAACAGAACTGATAAATTAAAACAAAATGTTGGTCTAGCATGACTTATTGCTGCGTTCAGTTTAAATTCACGTGTGTACCGGTATATATCAGTATGTGGAAGGACTTTGCACCCATCTCCATTCATTTCATTGTTTGGGGTGGTCCTCGTGGATGCATCCTTCAGCAAGTATGAGAGGAATAGGAATGCTTTTGACCGGGGGACTTATTTTTATTCAGCTGGAAGGATCCACACACCCCAGCATATGAACACTGGATAAGAGAAGTTATGTCATATTCGGTTGAAAAAGATTGGATACACTTTGAGGGGATCTGTTGGGAGATTTTGGGACACTTGGTGGCCATTTGTGTCTTACATTGAAATTGTGTCAGTACCTGTCTGATACATAATAATAATAATAATAATGAATTCAATTTATACCGCACTTTTCATTAATAAAAATCTCAAAGTGCTACAACAAATAAAACAAGTGATAAAATCAAGTAAAATCAATAATAATATCAACTAAGATTAAAGACAGAATCATGTGGAGGCAGAATAGGCCTGCTTAAAAAATAAATAAATAAATAAATAAAACAAGTGATAAAATCAAGTAAAATCAATAATAATATCAACCAAGATCAAAGATAAAATCATGTGGAGGCAGAATAGGCTTGCTTAAAAAGAAAAGTCTTTAAGCCGTTTTTGAAGTCAACCAGTGACTGTGGAGCTCTCAGGTAGTCAGGGAGGGAGTTCCATAGGCGGGGGGCAGCCACACAGAATGCCCGGTCTCCCATGGTCCTTAATTTGGTTTGTGGAATGTGAAGTAGATTACTGTTCTGTGATCGTAGAGACCGGGTGGATGAATATGGTGCAAGAATGTCCTTTAGATAGTCAGGTGAAGTTCCGTGTAAGCATTGGTGTGTAATGAGAGCAGTTTTGTACTGAATTCTGTAGGTGACAGGAAGCCAATGGAGGTTATGGAGAATGGGTGTAATATGTTCAAATTTACGAGCTCTCAATAAAATCCTTGCTGCACTGTTTTGAATATATTGAAGCTTCTGAAGATTTTTGCCAGGGATTCCAATAAACAGGGAGTTGCAGTAGTCGAGCCTGGAGGAGACAAAGGCATGGACGAGTTTCTCAGCATCAGAAAAAGTCAGAGATGGGCGAAGTCTGGAGATGTTTCGAAGATGGAAGAAGCAAGTTTTAAACAGATGCTTAATGTGATTTTCAAATGTAAGATGAGAGTCCATTT
>JBBPBX010022170.1:0-23897 GCA_038048925.1 Garcialebias charrua
ACCACCTCCTGTCCGTGCTGCGGCGAGATGTGAAGCCATTTTCAGATCAAACCATTTATTCTTGATTTCTGATACTGTACGACCCACGGGAGAACATGCACTATATTAATATGAAGTTAACTGTAGTTTCGAGACACTTTAAAATGCTTCTGTTCAAAAACACATCCGACACTTGCGGGGGGGGTAGCAGTGCGCGACTGAGAGCAGAACTCCGAACGCGTAAAGTTCTTCTTTTTACTTCTTGAGTTTGAATGAATGGACACTTCCTGCTGTCTGAGGCAGGAAAGTAGCCTTATATGGTGTTTTGAGGGGTGGGAATTATGTAAATGACCTTTCCGCGTGCACGCGCAGCTGTTTAGAACAGGTGGGATTCATCATATTTACGCAACCCATTTACACACGTTTCCTCAGGATAGAAGACTTTGTTGAATCTGACGTGGCATGTTCGTACGAACGCTTCGTACGAACAAAAGTAGGCGAAATTTAGGATAAAAATACGAACATTTTCGTGAATGAGGGCCAATGTTTGTAAACTATCATTGATGTAATGTCAACAAAAATTATTAAATCATGTTTATATGGCACGGTTTAACCATTTTTGTCATTAGAAAGGTCCTCTTATTGTAAAAGTTTGACAATGAAATTGGCTAAATGCATAAATGTACCTTTCATCTTCAGGCTTGTCTTTGGGAGTACTTTGTTTTTCAGGTTCAAAAACCTGTGTGGAAATGCATACATTAATCACCAATTTGTAACAGTTTCCATAACACACACATATACATACCTGTACTTATACAGTGTACAGGTATAAATAAATAAATAAATATATATATATATGTGTATAAATAAATAAATATATATATATATATATATACATATATATATGGCAAAAGGTTGAATAGTTCAAGGGGGCTGAATACTTTAGCTAGGAACTGTTTATATACACAGTATATAAATATACTGTATATATGTGTATTTGAGAGAGGAGTAAAGGAGTTCATCTTTGTGAAAATAAACCGCCCGTCGTTAAACATAGTTGGAGGTTTACGTGTTCAACTGTCCCCCTCTTACGATGCTATTAATGCCATTTTCTTATACATTTTTGTCTCAGGCTACTTCTTGTTCTACTATTAACTCTAATGAAATTGTTGAATAGTTTATATATGTTGGTATAAGTATATGTTGAGCAACCCATTAAAATACAACAGAATGTGGTAAATGTCATCTATTTTATTCAAAATATTCATGGAGAGGATCCCCTCTGGCAACCTTGACGGGGGGGAGGGGGGCTTGGGGTTTCTCGCCCAGGGTGGCTATTAGGCTAGGACCGCCACTGGTCGCACAGACAATTTCTTAAACACTTGTTAATGCGGTTTCTTTTTTTTTCCCCTCCGTGATTTGTTCTAAATAATAAATGTGTTTGTCTCAGAGGCAGTGTTGCAGTGCAACTATGCTTTGACGATCAATTGTTATGCTGATGTACTTTTACATGCGATTACCTAGTTTCAGGCAGTTAATGGTTAAAAGAAAGGTTAAAAAGGTTAAAAGAAGGTGCTATTTTAATGAGTTTTTGCAGCCCCTCAGAAAAAAAGTTTCAACAAAGAAGAATTTGTTCTGAATACCTGTCTTATCCTAGCCTGGTTAAAACCAGACCCTTGTCCTTCACTTCGCTTTGTACTAGGCGAAGTGAAGGACAAGGGTCTGGTTTTAACCAGGCTAGTCTTGTCCTAGATAAATTTGTTTGACCTGAATAATTGAGCTGCATCAGGACATACACTCTTCATGATGCTCCTGATTTAAGAAGGATCCTTCTTGTAACTTTTCACAGAAAAAAATTATTTAAATTTGTTCTTATTCAGTTATGAATGTGGTTGTGGATTTAAAAGTATATTTTTTCTGTCTCTGTAAAATAAACCTAAAACATTGATCCCTAGCAAACTGCATTGGTTCAGTAATTGATAAAATAAACGAAAAGGGTTAATTTTATTTAAGTTAATTCATTAAGTAAAGTATTATTAAGTCTCAAACATATATGAACTTTCTTGTGTCAAACATAAAATAACGTATCCTTATGTTATTTCAACAGAAAATGTCTGCACTAAATACTGTACAAAATTCAACACAAAAATAAAACTTAAAGTGCAGTAGTCCATCCCCCCAACCCCCAAACAAATAAAATAATGTATATTTTGTGAATGTTTGATATACCACTGTGTCAGCTTGATTGAACTCAGCCATGCTCCTTGATGTAATGACAATTTCAGGATCAGAATCTGAGGTATCATCCACTTCTGTAAAAATAAACAACTGATCATATAGATACTGTGGATTCATCTTTCAGTAGATTGAAACAAGTTAAAATACTTTGTATTTAATCTGTACATCCACTCACCTCCTTTAAAATGTGTTTCATGGCAAATATAAAAAGAAATCCTGGAATATTGCCTTCCTAGTAACATTTTATAATCAACCAGTTTAAATGGTCTTTGTGATCCAGGCACAGTCACTACCTCGGAGCAGTCTGGGTACAACAGGATATACGGTCCTTCTTGTATGTCCTTGTTGAACAGCCTCATTTTCTCGACACCTTGTTTCAGTATCTCGGGTGCTCCTACCTCTGGGTATACAAATAACGGGACCGTTTTCCCTCTTACAGGTTTTAAACCAGTCCCACTTCGCACCATCAGTCCAATGTTTATCTATGACAAAGATGAGAGAAATGTAACGTATAAGAGGTAACAAAAAAAATAAACACGATACATGCATACTATGTGTTTCTCTATGGTATAGTTTGTGCCACTACAGTTTCACAGTCAGCGAGTCAGGTCAGTACTGTACTATACAGCTTACGCAGAGCCATATATAGAGAGAGTTGCGACACTTCCATAGACTCCCATTGTAAGAATGGAATGAGGAAGTCAGACGTGTTTTCTCCGTTAAGTTGATAAAAATACAATTTTCTTTTGCCCTTGTGAAGCGTTAGCTGACTGTTCTGTACCAGTTTATCAACATTAATACTTCATGTCGCCAGTTTTTCTTCATTAAACATGTTAAATTGCTAGTTGTGTTTTAACTGCAGCTAGCTCTGCAATCATGACTGGTTTAAACTGATCTACGGTATTTCTGTCTAATTCAGCATTTTAAAATATTCAGTACAGCTTCGATTTTGAAAGTTTTTTATTTTTATGGTAATTACAGTTACTGAACTCTCAAAATATAGCCTTTTTTTCCAGAGAGATTGACGTGGTTAATTTAAAGTTATAGATCCTCTGTGAAAGACTGCAGCATAAATTGTGACATTATCTTTAAAGAAACATGTGATCGTGGAGATGAGTATTTTTTTATGTTTTCAAGGTTAGACTACAGGAGAATAACTTTAATGTTGCAGAGTATCACAAAGGTACAATATCTAATTTTCTGTGTTAAACAAGAATATCTTAATCAACATGTTTGGATAAAATTACTTTAACACCAAACTGTATAAATAAAGGTTGAATGAATTAACACCAAACCTTCACAAAGTTGGTATTTACTGCAGACCTGTTAATTTACATAATAGTTTTAGATTATTAGTTATGGGTCAAGCTGAGATGAGACGCATCAATAAATTGTAGAACAGTAACAATTTTTTTCAATGATTAAACTATCAGATGGAACTGGGAAGTTATTCTTCATGCCAATTGCCTTCATTTTATCTTTAGTAACAAAAACTGACAGTTATTTGTTTTCCATTAACATTTTTCTTCACAAACTGTTTTAATTTTCAAGTCTGAAGTTCTTCTATCCTGCTTTTGTAAATTTTTTGTGTTCAAATTGTTCCCTCAGGTTTTTCATCTCTGTTCCCTGATTGCATCGCCTGTAGATACATCTTCATGGTCCTGTCGATCCTGGATCATCATCCCTGTCCTCTGAGGCTACATTTTCATCTTTCCCTCATCTCACTCCCCTCACTTCTATTTCTCCTCAATCTCTGAAATTCCAATGGCACTGTTAGCATGAAGATTATTGTTCAATAATAATATGAGGTGTATTATTTAACACCTTTCGTACCAAAGTTTACTTTTTTCATTCAACCTTTATTTATACAGATTAATCCCATTGAGGACTTATTTACAAGAGAGAGCTGGTTACAACCAAAGAATGATGACAACAGTGACAACAATAGACAGTTATAAAATGGACATAGAGAAAAAAAATAAAAAATTTTTTTAAAAGATGGCAAAAACAGCAAGATTACAAGGTGAATGTAGAAAAGTAAAAACAGGAACTTTAGAACAATCGGTCTTTTGCAGACACGTGACATTTTGCACTCCCGGTCGCCATATTGTATGGATACCGGTTCATTTAAACAGAGGAAGTCCATGCCTTAGCTGCTACCTCCTAAGGATTAATGTTGTTAATTGAAGCTAACTTCACCATGTAACGTTCTCTGGCTTCAAGGTTGAGTTTCTCTCTATAAGGCTTCTGCTCATTTTTATATTTAGTTTGCATTTTGCTGATGTTATTGTTCTGTATCGCACTGCGTTTAACATGGACTTCCTCTGTTTAAATGAACCGGCATACACCCAACATGGCGACCGTAAGTGCAAAAATATATGAGCCGTGACGTCACGTGCAAAAGACCGATATGTGTGATCACTGGTCAGTTACTGCTGGACTTCTCATTTGGTTCTGGGCGATGAACACAAATGGTTGGAACCTCCTTCAGTCTCACACGGCCTGACTGTAACCGTGTTTCCATCTATTTTCATTTCGAATTTTGAGCTAATATTTGAAATCTCGCAAATATGTAAATACAAATTAATGCAGATCAGAAGTGTTTCCATCTACAATGTGCATCTAGAAACCTTGATGGAAACATGGCTTGTGTCTTTGTGAAGTGCCCTCTCTCAAAATGTGACTGCAGTGACATTACCGTAGTTTATTTTCTTGCACATTTCTTTGACAGTTAAACATTTTGAGCTCTGATTGAAAATGTTTGTGCAGATTAAATTTACATCACTCTGCTTGTGTTGTTGTGATGATGGTAATGTTGCTAATACTTGAAATGATGTAATTAATAAACAGTGTAAATAGTAGTAAAGTACTTTATGAAAGCTGTTTTTACATTTTATATTTATATAAAATTGTTTTGTAATTTATTTTAGCACAATTAACACTTATTTTGTCACCTGTGATGATTTTAACTAAAAACTGTTTCATTTAAATTAACATTTTAATCAGTGAATTACTATTTTATAATAGTCAGGCTACAAGCACAATCAACTCTGTTATCAAGGTACTCAGTTGCTAATAAATAAATAAAATATATAACAAATATCTAATGCAGAAATGAAGACTTCATCCCAGATGATCTAAAGTAAGCTGGAGCAGATCTAATGATGGACGGTGGAGCATTCTCAGGCAGAAAACATCAGAAATAGCTTCATAACATTTGTTTCTCTGTTGTTTTTTAACGTGTGTAACATTATAAAACACTGTTGACATAGCTATATTGATCATTGTATTGCATAAATTTTTTTTCTTCTAACAGATGTGTTTCAGTTTCGTTTCACTGTAATAAATGCACCTGCCACGTCTAAAAATGCTTTTAAAAAGCGCCATAGGCAGTGAAATAATCAGTAATCAGTTTGTTACTGATCAATAATTACTGAAAAACGCTTGACAAAGTAATAAAAGTCGTTTTTTTGTGTCATGTTGCGCGAGTAGCTGCTCAAAGTGACTGAAAGCAACGAGCTGTGTTGGCGGGTTCAAAGAGTGTCGCAACTCTCTGTTTGGCTCTGAGCTTACCTGCACGTGTTTGACTTCTTTAGCCCTACGTTTTCCTTTCGGACCGTAGTGAAAACCCTGACGCTCTTTGGACTTGGAGCTTCGGTACAAGTTAATAAAATCTGAAGATGATGGGCCAGGTTGTTCTGCTGAAATTAAAAAAGGATCGCTCTTAAAAATAAAAATGAGGTAACCAGTAGCGCTAATAATTTTTATTCACAGGCTAATTAAAAAAGGTAACATTACGCTGCACTTACTTTGCTGTTTAACATTGCTCGATTGATGAGATGTCCCCTCTCCTGCATCCATCTGCTGCAATTGGGACTTGGAGCTTCGGTACATGTTAATAAAATCTAAATATGATGGGCCAGGTTGTTCTGCTGAAATTAAAAAAAGATCGGTCTCAATAATCAAAATGAGGTGACCAGTAGCGCTAATATTTTTTATTCACAGGCTAATTAAAAAAGGTAACATTACGCTGCACTTACTTTGTTGTAACAAATTGCTCGATTGATGAGATGTCCCCTCTCCTGCATCCATCTGCTGTAAGCGATTTAAAAGCTCGAATGATCGACCGCACGAAATACAAAAACGCGTGGACGTAAGTATAGGACTCCCACAGAACGGACAAAACGCGACTCGAGGGTTGTCCATCTTGAGTCGGAATGAGCGCGCTTCGGTCATCACTTCCGGGTCATCACTTCCGGGTCATCACTTCCGGGTCAGCCTCGGAGTTTGGACATTCCCTTTCCGTGTGATTCTCTCGAACTTGTTAAAGTGTTTCAGGAATTTGTTCAAGTGTTTCCGGACTTTGTTAATTTTTTTCAGACTTTGTTAATTTTTTTCAAGACTTTGTTAATTTTTTTTCAAGACTTTGTTAAAGTGTTTTGCCTCGTTTGTTAATTTGTTTCAGGACTTTGTTAAAGTGTTTTGCCTGGTTTTGTTAATTTGTTTCAAGACTTTGTTAATTTTTTCAGACTTTGTTAATTTGTTTCAGAATTTGCTAAAGTGTTTCAGAAAATGTTAATTTGTTTCAGAAAATGTTAATTTGTTTCAGAAAATGTTAATTTGTTTCAGAAAATGTTAAAGTGTTTCAGAAAATGTTAATTTGTTTCAGAAAATGTTAATTTGTTTCAGAAAATGTTAAAGTGTTTCAGAAAATGTTAAAGTGTTTCAGAATTTGTTAAAGTGTTTCAGAAAATGTTAATTTGTTTCAGAATTTGTTAAAGTGTTTCAGAAAATGTTAATTTGTTTCAGAAAATGTTAAAGTGTTTCAGAATTTGTTAAAGTGTTTCAGAAAATGTTAATTTGTTTCAGAAAATGTTAAAGTGTTTCAGAATTTGTTAAAGTGTTTCAGAAAATGTTAATTTGTTTCAGAATTTGTTAAAGTGTTTCAGAAAATGTTAATTTGTTTCAGAATTTGTTAAAGTGTTTCAGAAAATGTTAATTTGTTTCAGAATTTGTTAAAGTGTTTCAGAATTTGTTAAAGTGTTTCAGAACTATTTGTTAAAGTGTTTAGCCTTATTTGTTAATGTGTTTTGCACCTCAGGGCCACCGTAGCTAAGTACTTGGTGACTGTACAGTACTGTACATGTATTCATGTATTCATTTATTTAAAAAAAACTGAAAGTTATGCACCATAACTCATGTTCCCTGAAGGAAGGTAACGAGGTGCAACATACTTGCTATGGGAATTGCGCCCCCGCAATCTTTCTCCAATATTGCACTTCACCGAGCTTTCAGCATTGAGAAGGGCCAGATATGTTGCACCTCGTTCCCTTCCTTCAGGGAACATGAGTTATAGTGCATAACTTTCAGTTCCCTTTCAGTCGGTCTCTCGGTGCAACATACTTGCTACGGGAACGTAATCCATTCACGCCCTTGAGATGCTCAGCAAAGTACAAGTGAGAACATCCATCCTAAAGGACAGGCATCTCCCAGCTACTTTCTGCAGGGAACGCAGAAAGCACATGCTAATGGTGTAGTCACACCGAACAGCTTTTCAGCAGCAGGAGCGTCCAGTTTACATGTAAAGTCAATGGTGGACGCGCTTCCAGCCACGTCTTGGCGTCGGGCGTCACGTCGCGTGCGTGTTGAGCGTGCTGGGAAGCGTTTTTCCGTGCACGTGAACCGGCTTCAGCCTCCAAACCGCGCATTCAACATGCTGAAGATTTCGCGGTTCAAACTTTCAAACGCCGCTCAACTCTACCTGATTGGTTGGTGTGTCAACCAATCAGGGAGAGTCGGGGGAGAAGAGAGGGGGTCAGGGGGAGAGTCCCTATGTGACGCGGAAACCAGTGACGCGGAAACGATTGCGCATGTGACGTATTGTTTGTGGGACACAGAAAAAACCCGCGGAGTCATGGACTATGGAAGAGAAACTCATTGTAGCTGTGTGTTCGCGACAATTCCTTCACGACCAGTCAAGTCTGCTCTACTGAGACAGAAATAAAAAGCTCCTCGCCTGGCGGAGTGCAGTGACGACTCGGTACACCGGTAAGCTCCTCCCACACACCCCGCAGCAGTTTCGCAGCTGTTTCGCGTTCTGGCTTTTTGGTCTGGACACAAAGTGCGTCCACTTGCGTGCGTGACGAGCTTTTTGGAGGTTGAAAAGCTGTTCGGTGTGACTACACCATAAGAGGAAAAAATGCCAAATGCAAGAAACACCAATGTGATTTTTCCACTAGGCATATATATGTATACACCAACTAGAGACATCTTAAGCGTGCTCCATCAGTGTGAATACTTATCATCCCCTTTTCCCAATGGAACATCCTGAGAAACAGGAGGAAAGAATGGACCCACCACGTCACAAGAAATTGGGTGACAGATGTAGAGGTAGAAAACCCAAGCCAAGCACAGGGTAACCTCTCAAGTCCTTGTTAACTTTGTTCTTTGTTTTGGGACAAAGCAACTAAAGCCTTATGCTCTCAGCCAGATCCCTTCAGAGGCCAGGCTGAAAGTTGCCACAACCCTAGACGTGGGTGTAGAAGCTGCCCATGCGCCTGAGTCAATAGGTCCCTGTGAGAAGGCAATTGCCATGGTATCGCAGATAGCATTGAAATCAGCTCCGGGAACCACGTTTTCTGTGGCCACCTTGGGGCTATGAGAATCAAGGAGAGAGCTCCCTGACGTACTCGTTCCAATGTCGCCCCGATAAGAGGGACAGGTGGAAAGGCATAGTAGAGCACCCCTGCAGGCCAATCATGTGCCAGAGCATCCATACCCAATGGAGCATTTGCTTCCCTCAAGGAAAAGTAGAGGTCACAGTGTGAGCTAGCCTTGCAGGCAAACAGGTCCACAGAGGCTTTCCCAAATCGTGACCAGACCTGCTCCACAATTCGTGGATTCAGTCTCCATTCCGACGCCAAAAGGGGTCCTCTTGACAGGACGTCCGCCCCATAATTTAGTTCACCAGGGACATGAGTCGCCCTAAGTGACAAGATTCTTGGAGCACACCATGTGAGCATCCTCTGTGCCAATCCTAGGAGGGCCCGGGACCTTGTCCCTCCCTCTCTGTTGATGAAAGACACTGTGGTCCTATTATCTGATTTCACCAGGATGTGTTGTCCAACAATCAGACCTTTATTGAAGAAATATTTTAGAGACAGGAATACGGCCAACAACTCCAGGAAGTTGATATGCAATCTTGCTTCCTGTTCATTCCAAAGGCCGCGGGAGTTGTGATTTCTACAAATTGCCCCCCATCCAGTTTTTGAGACGTCCGTCGTGATGACCACACGAGATGACACCCTTCCCAATGAGACCCCTTCCATGAAAACGGACAAGTCTCTCCAGGATTCCAGGGCCTCCAGGCACTCTGGGTCTATCCTAACCTTCTCTGCCTGATTAGGCAAGTCGGGTTGTATTCGTTGGTTTAGCCATACTTGTATGGGCCGCATTTTCAGTAATGCATGTGGCACACAGGGAATGGCTGCCGCCAAGAGGCCTAAGAGGCGTTGGCAGGTTTTCACAGGGACCCGTTGGTCCAGTTTAAATTTTTCCAGGCAACGGCGAATGGAGGAAACTCGTTCCTTCGAGAGCCATGCTCTGTACTGAACGGTGTCGATCTGTACTCCCAAAAATACGGTAACCCGCGATGGAGTCAAATCGCTTTTTTGTAGGTTTATGACAAACCCAAGAGACTCCAGGTGAAGAATCACCCTATAGGAGTGTGACTGAGCCTGCTTTCTACCTTCAGCTAGAATCAGCAGGTCATCCAGGTAATTCATGACCCTGAGTCCTTGATTCCTAAGAGGGGTCAGGGCTGTATCCAGACATTTGGTAAATGTACGCGGAGCAGTCTTTAAACCAAAAGGTAAAGCTTTGAATTCATAAGTGTTACCTTCGAAGGCAAAGTGTAGGAAATTCCTGTGTTTCCTCCATACACCTATATGGAAATAGGCATCTTTTAAACCCATTGTACATGCATAGTCTCCAGGTCTCACATACTGGAGGACTTGCCGCAGTGTAAACATCTTGAACTTAAATGTTTTAATCCTCTTGTTGAGAGTCCTGAGATCCAGAATCGATCTCAAGGAAGATCCTTTTTGGACACCAGGATGTATTTGCTGTAGTGGCCAGAGCGTAGCTTGCGTCCTGGGACCAGGCTAATCACTCCCTTTTGTAGCATTGTTGAAACTTCCTCCCTCAGTACGTGTGCACGTTTAGGGTTAATTTTAGATTACAGCACTCATGTGAAGCGGGGGGATCTCTTTGAGAACTGCAACTTGAGTCTGTGACGTATCGTTGTCATGACCTACTCATTTGGTAGACATGCCTTCTAGGCCTACGCATGTGCGCTGAGCCTGGAGGGCATGTTGAATTGCTGCTCGTCGTGTTTTAGCGCCAGAGGGGTGAACTTTGACCCCTCTTGCACTCCTCTGAGCAGGCTGGTCGGTCCAACAGAAGATATTGCGAGATCTGGCCATCCTAGGTAGAACTCGTGTATCTTGCTGTGGTTCATAGTTTGACCATATGGTTTGTTTATAAAAATGGGACTCGAGTCAAGAACCAGGGCAGTCTGTGCTTTGGTGCTTTTATTTTTGTACATGTCTGAAACAGTGTTTGTTTTGTTTACACATGCAAAGTTCGAGTCATGTTTGGTGCGCACACATGCCAGTCACTCCTCGTAGTCTTTTACAAGGGGAGACTGGACTCAAGAAGTCAGGTTCCCGTACCACGTGGGCGGGCAAACCTGTAAAATTGTCAGATCGTCCTGTTACATCAGGTTCGAGTCTGTTTTCCACATTGGGTCCCTGAGGAGGTCCTTGGACGGTACTGGAAGGCTTCGCCGCCACCAGCGGGTCTCTTCCATGGTGGGCCACGTGTGTCTTCCTTTGGGGGTGCAAAGCTTTTCCTTGGCAGCCGCTCGCGGAGGGCTTCCGCTTGTGTGCGTCTTTGTTCCAGCCTGGCCTGGATGTGTTCCAACGCGCCCCCGAAGAGTCCCGTCGGCTCGATGGGGTGCTGGAGGAGAGTGGACCTCTGGTTTTCCGGGAGGTCCAACAGCGTTAGCCAAAGATGGCGCTGGGTGACAACTATTTCCACCATTGCCTTACCATGGGAAATGGCTATTGTACCCGTCATGTGGAGCACGAGGTCTGAGGCACGGCGGGCCTCCTCCATGGCTTCTGTCGTGTCTTGCTCATCTTTTGTTACCTGGATTTGTTGGAGTTTTTCCGCCAGGTATGCTTGTACCATGGTCGATGCATTCATTGCACGAGCTACGAGGCCCTGAGCCTTGTAGCACTTCTGGAGTTGTTTCTCCGAAGCGCGACAGGCCTTGCTGGATAGTGTAGGTTTCGTCCCTGTGACTGTGGGGGCCAAGTGAGCCGCCAGAGTCTCCTCTATCGGGGGTGCGTTGGTGAGGCCTGCTGTCTCCATTCCCGCGATGTCAAGAAGTCGGGATAATGGCAGCATGATGGAAGCTCCGGGTTCCGCCCAAGAGCGTTTGAGCTCCATGAGGAAGTCCGGGAAAATTGGTCATTTCTGCGACGTTGTCGATTGCTTCGCATAGAAGTAGGTCACCGCTAGCCTCATAGCCTGTTGGCGAGGCGTGGGGTTTGGCCACGTGACCTACAAGGCATCTGCCACCCTGTGGCACAGGTCAAACAGGGCAGGTACCGACAGGTCCGGTTCCGGTAAGATTTGCGCCAGGTTCTGGGAGGAATCAGCAGTTTCCCCTTTGTGACCATATTCGGCGTCTTGGTCGGACACTTCAGGCGTCGAGTCCTCGGCGGCAACTGAGGAGTCCGACATGTTGTCCTCTCCGACTCGGCTGTCATTCCAGGTCCACGTTGCCAGGCTCCGGTTCAGGAGGGAGCACTTTAGTGCGACGTGCGACCTTCAGCGCCGCGTTCCTAGCCATGGATTTGGCCAACGCGTCAGCCCTTTGTTTCCTCACTACTGCCGACATTCGACGGCAGTGAGAGCAGGAGTCGGGGAATTCCAGCGCTTTCCTCGCGTGCAGAATCCCTAGGCAGACAGGACAGGCCTCGTGGGTGTCCGTCGCCAAGAGGGAGTATCCGCATCCGCTGGGGCATGGGCACGAGCGAGGACTCGTCGTCCTGGTTTTCCTCCTTCTTGTCATCCGTTTTCCCTTCTCGAGAGCCATGTCCGATGAGAAACATCAAAGTTGTTCCTAGTTTTCTTTTATTTGAAGCTGTCTTCTCCGTCGTCTTGCTTTCGCTGGTAAGCAGGAGGTTGTGACACAGTTAGCGCCTTTTAGCGAAAAGCTGCGGAAAGAAGAAAACTTCGAAGGTGAGTAGAAAAAAGCTGGACCAGCTTACGCCAGCCCAGCAATACGCAGGAAAATTTCTCTGTACACTCAGTGTAGGGAGCAAGCTCACCTTAGTCGAGCGATGCGACAACAGAGAAGTCCCACGAAGTTCAGGTTTAAGCGAGGTGAAGAGCAAAAAGAGAAAGATGGAGGGGCGCAGGCCACTTAAGTACAGAGAGGGCGGGGCCTCTGGCGCGGCGGTGACGCCCCTAGCCGTAAAGGCGTGAGTATATTCCTTCAGGTAATCGCGCGGGGGCGCAATTCCCATAGCAAGTATGTTGCACCGAGAGACCAACTGAAAGGGAACGTACTGATTCAAATCCAAGCAATAACGTGACTCATAGCTAAATACATGGTTTTGTTACCGCTGTCACACCCACCCCCTTTCACCCGCACGTCAATCCCAGTGTGGCTAGATTGGGCGGTTTACTACAAATTTGGACGGTTTTCATTCTGATTTTACTGGGAACTCTGGGAAGATTTTTGTCGGATTGTTGCATTTTGCCACATATTGTTAAATTACCTTGGCTTGTACAGTATTGATGTGCGTTCATGTTCGAACAGTAAATATACTGTAACAATATATTGATTGGGAGGATTTTTGTGTGATGTGGTGGGTTTTAACAGATTTTTGGGCTGGAAAACCTCGACTCTATCTGGAAACACTGGGAAAGTGAGAAGTGATTGTCTGGGCGCTGGAGAAGATGTCTGTCATATCATCAGTTGTAAAATGTGGCTATTTAAATCACAAAGAATATACTTGTAACTAATATACATTTGTGTAACTTTTTTAGGTGTATATGTACTACGTTACTGAAATCACTGTGCAATGACTGTATACTTATCCTTGGTCTTGAGTTTGGACTTATGAAGATTGTTTTGCCACTGCAGTTTTTTAAGGCTTGGCATGTGATGAAACTGCTTCCAGCTTAACAGTTGTGTCATTTTATTATTGAAACACATGAAATTAGGCCACTGAATGTCTGATTTCTTTGTTATGTAGCTTTGAAAATGTATAAAAGCTGATATATTCCCAAGACCCAAGGAGCATGTGGAGGGGCATTAATGCATAACAGATTACAAAGGCAGGGGTGAACAACGTCCCAAAGACCCATCTCTGCCTGATGCCCTCAACAAATTTTACGCACGCTTTGAATACCCAAACAGACCACCTAGCACCTCACCTCATCACCAGATGTAGAGCATCTCAGTGTGACTGCAGCAGAAGTAAGGAGTACTTTCAGGAGGATAAACCTCACAAAGCAACAGGCCCAGACAACATAGAATGTGCGGATCAGCTCTGCGATGTGCTGGCCGACATATTTAACACCTCACTTGCCCGAGAGACAGTTCCCACCTGCCTGAAGACAGCCACCATCATCCCAGTTCCAAAAAGCTCTACAGTGACTGGTCTGAATGACTATTGGCCAGTGGCCCTCACCCCGATAGTCGCTAAATGCTTCGAACAACTGGTCATGACCCACATCAAAACATCAATCAACATCAACGAGGACCCTCATCAGTATGCATACCGCGAGAACCGATCAACAAAGGACGCCATCTCCTCTGTGGTCCACACTGCTCTCACCCACCTGGAACAGAAGGACTCATACGTCCGTATTCTCTTTGTGGACTTCACATCTGCCTTCAACACCATGATCCCCCAAACCCTAATGGACAAACTATTCACACTAGGACTAGGCCCCTCCATTTGTAACTGGGTCCTAGACTTCTTAACAAACAGATCACAGTCAGTGAGGATCCACAACTTCTCCTCCTCCACCATAACCCTCAGCACTGGCTCTCCTCAGGGATGTGTGTTGAGCCCTCTCCTGTTCACTCTGCTCACATATGATTGTGCAGCTACCCATCCAGGCTGTCATATTGTAAAGTTTGCAGATGATACAGCTGTGGTGGGATGCATCACAAACAATGATGAGTCCAGCTACAGGCAGGAGGTGGAACACCTGGAGAGCTGGTGCAAAGAGAATAACCTTCACATCAACATGAAGAAGACAAAGGAGATGATTGTGGACTTCAGAAGGAACAAACACACACACACACACACACACACACACACACACACACACCACTGAATATAAGAGGATCTGCAGTGGAAGTAGTTTCCAGCTACAAATACTTGGGTGTACACATGAATGATAACCTCAGCTGGAGCAACAACACCACCAGCCTGATCAAGAAAGGTCATCAGAGACTCTACTTCCTCAGACGGCTGAGACGAGCTGGTCTGAGTACTCAGTCCTCACCTCCTTCTACAGGTGTGCAGTGGAGAGCATCCTGTGCTCCAGCATCAACGTGTGGCATGGAGGCTGCACGGCTGCAGAAAGAAAAGCTCTGCAGAGAGTAGTGAAGGCTGCAGAGAGGTCTGTTGGAGTCAGTCTCCCCACCATCACAGACATCTACACCTCCAGACGCAGGAAGAGGGCCACCTGCATCATGAAAGACCCCACTCACCCAGCACACACTTTTTTTGCCCCACTCCCCTCAGGACGGAGGTTGAGGAGCATTAAGTATATGGTAAATGGTAAATGGAGCTTACTTATATAGCGCTTTCCAGCCAAAGTGCTTCACAGTACCAACCAACCATCCACCCATTCATACACACATTCATACACCGGTAGCGGTAGGCTGCCATGCAAGGCACCAACCAGTCCTACCGGGAGCAACTCGGGGTTAAGTGTCTTGCCCAGGGACACAACGAGGTATGCAGTGACCAGGGATCGAACCCGAGACCTTCCGGTCCTGAGCCGGCTGCCCTGCCTCTACACCATCTCGGCCCCCAAGTAAAGAAACACTAGACTGAGGAACAGCTTCTACCCTGAGGCTGTTAGACTCATGAATATATAACCAGAATAATCGCTGTGAAATATCACATCATGTCGCTGCTGATCTGTTTCATGTTGCTGTGTTCATCCGTGTCAATCTGCTCATACAGACTCATGTTCGTGCTGCTTTTTGGAGTAATGTTTGTCTATTATATTAGTGCTTAGTGTATTTTAGTTGATGTTTTTCTTAGTTCATATATTAGATGTTATTACTGTTCTTCTCTTACATTTTATTGTTGGATGTAACTGGGACTCTGTACATAATCTCGTTTCATCACATGTACCACATGTGGTGCGAATGACAAAGATTCTCTGACTCTGACTGATATATTCATTCAAAAGCAAACCTAGAGTTGCAGTATGTAACTTTTAATTTTACAAAGTATAACAAAATGTTGTATTTCATTTAATTTTAGGTCTTAGTCTCGACTTGGTCTTGGACCCTAAATGTCTTGGTCTTGTCTCGGTCTCGGTACACTCTGGTCTTGGTCTTGACTTGGTCTGGGTTAGGTGGTCTTGAACACAACACTAGTCACGGCTCTTGATAAAGTTTGAAACTGTAACTGCAGATAAACGCTTCAATATGTTAAACTTTATGTTTGATGTAAACTGTTGACTGATCTTTGATTATGTTTCTGCAGATCATTTGTCTTATCAGGAAGAATCATGTTTGTTCTAACATGGATCTTTGTGTTTTTGTCTGCAAGAGGCACTGACACTGATTGAGGTATTGTATGAATGTAACTTAAATGATGATGCTAAAACTAAATATAGTGCATTTTTAATCAATGATTCTGCCTCTCCTTATGACCGTTTGTTTTAAAAAATATAACTTGAATGCCATTGAATCAAAATATAACAAATATTTTTTGGTGGCTCACAGAGACACTAGCAATAATATTCAAGAATTTTATAAACAATACAGTATACACATTAGAAATAGAACATTTTGACATGAATTAAGTAATAAATGCAATCCACCAATTAAGCCTATTTGTAGACAAAAATAATAAGTAATAGAATAAATACCAACTCTGAGTTTACAGTAACAAAACAGTGCTAAAGCAATAATGTAGTGTCTGACACATTTACACTTTACAGAATATTAAAAGAATGATTCCAGTTTTCACAAATTCATTCTTATATGCAATAATTAAATGTGTTTTTAATGAATTGTTTCTGTGTTTTTCTTTGAATTAACAGGTGCATCAGCCCGGACAAAACAAACCTGTTTATTATTACCGTCAGGATATTACTGCATTAATCTTGTTGAAGAAACCATAACAGCAGAAGCTGGACTCTGTGTTGTGGTGCCATGTTCTTTCACCCCTGGTTATTATTTCACACCAATAAATATAGTTTGGTTCAAATGTGACGCATCAAAAATTAAATGTGTGCATTCTGACATGATATTTTACACCAACCAGAAAAAATTTCAGTCAGCATTTAAAGGACGAGTGTCGCTGTTGGAGCCAGATGTGAGGCAGAGGAACTGCAGCATCATCATTAATGACCTCAAGGAGTCTGATTCTGGATTGTATCAAGTCAGAGTTAACGGTCTGTTATATGGTAAAACAGATGGCATAACATTTAATCAAAGATCGCCTGTTTCTGTTAGAGGTAAGAAAAGCTTCAACTAAACAAATATGACTTTTTCTGTATTGTGTATAAAATGGTTTTTTTTTTAGATCTTAGACTTGTGAAGGAATAAAGTCATTACTGACAGTTGTTGACCTCTCTTGGCAACAAGAGTGAACATCACTTCCTGATAAACTACTTACTGACTCATTGTAAAGCCTGACAAAATGTCTGTTTTGTGAGTGTTATGAGTAAATGACATTGCACTCATTAATTTCCCCTCATGAACCGTGTTTCATCAGGTCTAAGTCAGAAACCCACAGTGGAGGTTCCTCCTCTGATGGAGGGACAACAGGCCACCCTGACCTGCACTGCTCCTGGTCTCTGCTCTGGATCTCGTCCTGAAATCACCTGGACGTGGAGAGGAACGAGAGAAAACAGCTCTCAGTTCACAGGAAACTTCACTGACTTCCACACTGAGAATCTGACTGCAGTCGCACAAAGACACAGCTCAACTCTGACCTTTGACCCTTCATCTGAACACCATGGCACCAATGTCACCTGTAAGATCAGCTTTGCAGGCGACATAACTACAAAGACGACAGAAACTTTGCACGTGATCTGTGAGTACTGTCAAAGGCGGAAGTTTGATAACCAGAATGAACATGTACTTAAAGAGAAGTTTATTAAATAACAAATAGTATTTTGTTTAGTACTAATGAAAAAAGGCATTGCAGCATCTACTTTGGAGTCCTTTTTGCTTCACAAATTATTGTTAATTTTGTATAAAGGTTAAATATTTTTGTAAATGTACTCCACAGATAGAAAAAAGCCTCTGATCACTGGTGAAACATCTGTAAAAGAGGGAGATGCTCTAAATCTGCACTGCAGTGTTGACAGTTTCCCACCTTCGGTTTTAAGATGGACTAAGATGGAATTTAGAAATGAAACTGAAATGTATAACACCACTGAAATCCAGCAGGAATACAAAATAACTAGATCCTTGTCCATCCGTGATGTGACAGCAGGAGATGCTGGACTCTACATCTGCTCTGCAGAACATCTGGACAGCACTCTGACAGAAGGAGCTAATGTAAAAGTAATTTGTAAGTATTTTGTACTTTATTATTTCAGTAGGTTTGTTGTAGACGGGATGTGCAGAACATCCTGATGCATGCACAATAATCCAGGTAGAAAAATCTAAAAACGTTAAGTCTGGTCCTCTGGACATTCAAAAAACAAAACAAAACAAATTGTAATGGTTCTAATGGTTGGTTGATCCACTACTAGAAGGTGCTATTTATAAAACTGAGTTGAATGCAGCTCCTCATACTGAAGAAGTCTTTTGGACGAAAGACGAAACGTTTCTACAATTTTTTTGTTAGTTTTTTAAATGTGCAGACCAGAATTAACTTTTTTTTTTTAGATGTGCACAACATTGAAACTAATCCAGAATGACGGCTCTGGTCACAATTTTTAAATATTTCTCATGTTTCCTTAGAGTCAGTGCTTTTTAATGAATCTGTTTCTCACTGCATTAAAAATATACCAGCAAATACTGCAGACTATCTATAAATTATTCAGTGAATATGATGTTCACGTATGGAGGGGGAGGGGTGTTGAAATGACACATTTTAATCATTTTTATTTTCCAAAGACAGCTGTAAGGAACTTTCAAATTAACGTTTGATTGTTCGCATTAGACATTGAATTATCATTCTGAAGTTCACGTTCAAAGTGCTTCTTTCATTTAAACAATTTCCTGCTGGAAATTTCCAGTTTGTATTTGTTTTGACCATATCCATTAAGTTGAGTGTACATTAGCAATTCTGTTTCATGTTCTCTGTTTCTCATCATAGCAGATCCTTCCAACACCTTTTCAGTTCCCTGGCTACACGCCATTTTATCCTCTTTAAAAGGAATACTCATTTCAGCTATTACTTGTTGTTTGGTCATGAAATGCTACAGGTACTGGCTCATATCTGATGAATATTTTCAAAATGCATTTTATACATTTTAATCAGTTGCTGCATATTTTCTCCTTTTTTCAGGAAAAAACAAAACAACTCTGGATATTTGGATAACAATATAGAGATGATTGTTCAAGGTGACACTATTGAATCTAATCATGATTTTTTTGTTTATTCTTTTTACAAAAAATATATCAATGAAACCCAAAAGTACACTTATTATATATTAACGGTCAAAATGTATCAAGAGTAAAATAATTTTAGATACTACATATATTTCAAAGTATTCTCATTTTTTTCCTTTTCTTATCTTGAAGGAGGTCATTAATAAAAGTTTAGTGTTTGTGTGTGTGTGAGACAACTTTATATTTTGACACAGCTGCTTTTCTTAGCTGTTTTACAGTTTATGTAACTGAATAAACTGATTTATTTATTATATTATTAGAATTTGTCTGAGTGCATGTTAAGAGACACTGAGTGTACATGTTACCTTGAAAAAAAAAACTATTTAATTTTTAGTTTTTATATTTTTGCTTTATACAGCTGATGCAAGTTTTTTTTTGTTTGTAGATCAACAGCAATGAAGATGGTTAGTTCAAGGTCCATGAAGCTGCTGAGATCGGAGTGGTGGCAGCATAGAAAATGATGGAGATGTTCAACATTTATCATCTAAAACTAATTACTCTGACACAATAATTATAACCCAGCTCACCTATATCAAATATTCTCTGTTCCCTTCAAACACTTATATTTGATAGTACAAACATGTTTGTTTGCTTTGCTCCTTGATACAGAAAAGACAGCCTTCTAGCCTTGACAATGTTTGGACTAGTCCAAACATTGTCAAGGCTAGAAGGCTGTCCTCCTTCTTGTTTAAATAGCTTGTCATGTCCAGTACAATTCGGAATTGTGCTGGACAATGTATTTGAGACCAAACTAAGTTTCAAAAGACATTAAAATGCCTTCCCCTTTGCAAAGTTGTTTGTCTATTTTAACACTGTTCTCTTGTTTAGCACTTTGAGATTTTTATTAATGAAAAGTGCATTATAAATGGAATTTATTATTATTATTATTATTATCTTGTGTGGTTTTTATTAAGGTAACAGGGGTTTAAAATCCCCATCAGAAAGTGTGCCAAAATACCTTGAATTTTACTTTGAACACTCTTTGCCACTCCAGACAAAAAGGCGCGAGAACATGGAGACAGAATGTGCACAAGATAAAACAAAGAAAGTATAGAAAAGAAGAAGATCGGAAGAAGATTTCTGATGAGGAGGAAAATATGGAAAACTGTTCATGGAGTGGAAGGAGGTGTTCAGGAAGTAATTCATTATGAAATGTAATGTTGTGAGGCTGGGATGAGACTGTTGTCCTAAAACTGAACCTACAGTTATTTTTCACATGTTATGCTTTTAGTTATGACAAAGTTTCAGATATTTCCTGCTTCATACAGTAAGGACAAAAATGTAATTTTATATCCTACATTGCACTGATCAATGTAACTTTTGCAAATAAACTATATTTTAGCCCTAATCATACATTTTTTCTAACCCCAACCAAATAATTGTGTTTGTAAACCTCCTGTTGTGTGAGGGTTGTGTTCCTTAGTGTCTCACTCTTGTGCTCTGTCCTAGCTCCTGCGTTCCCACCTGCTCCTGACTGTCTTCCCCCAGGTGTTTGTCATGGTCCAAAGTTAGCGTGTGTCTCTATGTTCCTTGTTGTCTGGGCATTGTTTTAAATGGCGTCCTGTTTTCTGCCTCCCTCCATGTCTCCCTGATGTTCATGTAAGTTTGCTGCCACGCCAGCCTTTTTTTGTTTTGTTTAATACATCAACTTAATTATTCATACATCCTGAATTCTCTGAGTCCTGCCTGTTCTTTATGTTCAACCACCACCAGATTGTAACACGTGGGAAAGTAAGACGAGAAAGCTCCAGCAGAACTAGGCTCAGGACGATCAGCCATCTGCTCCGACCGACTGGGTTTGAAAGGACAGGAAGGAGAAACAGACACAGAATGACAGCTCCAGGTGCACTTTCTATAGGAGGACAGAAAAATAAAATAAACACACATTAAGTACAGAAATAATAATACAAGTAGTTGGAGTAGAGCAAGTAGACTGCAGCAGAGTGATGGAATGTGGTCAGTTTGTCCTCTTAACAGTTTTAAGGCCGGGGCAAAGCTGAGCGTCCTCCATATACGCCACTCTACGCGCGCATTCTGTGAGCACACGTTCACGGGCAGAGCTCTTCTTTCTTTCTCACGTTAAATGCTCGCGTTCTCGCTCCAAATCCTTGTTGTAATGTGATCAGCTGCGCGCAGAGCAGGACAAACTGAGGTCGCTGATTGGTCACTTGCTGACACGCCTACTGAAATGATTGACAGCTCAGCTGGCTTTGCTCCAGACGAGCAGCTGTTCGCTCCGCTGCTGCTGCTGCGGTCTTTCTAACTTTATATGTTAATATAAACTTCTAAAAAATAAAAATAAAAACAGGGAGCACTATTCCAGCAGCTCACAGTCCACCAGGAAATAGTTAAAACATCGCGCTGCCAGGTAGGACATGAATTCATTCATTTCAGTCATGGAGTGAACGGAGGATGAAGCGATTACTTGACTTTAGGCAAAAAAACAAAAGAAAAGGCCCGATCAGCGATAAAGAAGAGGAATTTAATTCATTTGTGTGTCATACAAAACAGTCCGCCACCAGGGCAGTTTATTGTGAGACACCGCGCAAGCGTGCGCGGTCGTAAAAAAAGAGCTTAGCGCGTTCGCGCGAACATTCAAAGGGCTTGTGCAGCGGCGCACGCACGGCGCTCACACAGCGGGGCGCGCGGAGCTCTGCCCCAGCCTTAAGCCTATAGCAGCATAACTAAGGGATAGCTCAGGAAACCCAAGCAACTCAACTATACGATTTATCAAAAAGGAAAGACTCAAGCCATTAAGATGGCCAATGGAAATGTGACCCGTCAAAACCGACTACACCTTCAACTGTCGATCAGCAGCAGTGCACCATTCCAGCCACACCATGGCAGGACTGTACAACTACAGAGGGTTGTGGCTCCGCAGGAACCACCAACGAGCCAGCTGTCATCATTCCATGTCCTGGGGTCTCCCCTTGGCTCAAGCACACATGAGAATCACTTCAAGGGTGTTTGAGAAAAAAAAAAGTCCCTTCAATTTAGAGACTAATTGTTTTCCTTCAATATAATCGCTTATCAACATTGTGATGTCCTGTACTGTATTCTGAAAGCACAGTTCCTGTATGTTCAGAGTACTGTGACAAATAAAATAAAATAAAATAAAATAGAGTTGTCAAAAATCATTACTTTGATATCAAAGTGAATATTTTACCAATATGGGTCCAAATCATAACAAATAGTTAACGTAAGTTATGTTCAGATACATGCATTGCGAAGTAAATTTATAATGTTGCTTGTGTCTTGCTAACTTTATTTTATTCTTTAAAAAATAAAGAAAGGGATAAAAGGGAGATGTGAGCTTTGCCTTTATTTGCTACAATAGCTGTTTCCACAGAGCACGCCCAGATACTGCCTGCTGTTGTGCAATAAAAGCAGTTCATGCTCCAGAGATAGTGACGACTTCTCTAATATCATGACATTTTCCGTTTCTAATTAAGGGGAACTTTTTAGTTGATTGGATGATGA
Source organism: Garcialebias charrua (assembly GCA_038048925.1). Lineage (NCBI taxonomy): Eukaryota > Metazoa > Chordata > Actinopteri > Cyprinodontiformes > Rivulidae > Garcialebias > Garcialebias charrua. The sequence goes on from JBBPBX010022170.1 coordinate 22,607, forward strand.
CTTCCTTTAAGCTTTATTTATATATTTATTTATTTATTTATTTTTGAAAGGTTCAAGGAGTTGCCAGTCTTTTTCATTACATCTGTCATGACTTGTCAGCAACTGATCACAAACACAGTTAGTGAAATGAAGCAATCTATTTGTGGCTTAGCAGACCTCTGGTCTTACCTGGACCAGAATCCAAATTGGACTGTTTGTCCCAGCCAGTACTTTGACGAGAAGACAAACGTCTTTGTCCTATAAAGTCTAATGACAAAAATTATTAAAATAAAAGGGGTCTGATTTGTATCATTTTCAAACTTATACACCCACTCTTTCTTAAAACTGCATACTGGTGTGAAAGAAGACTAACAGAATAATTTTAAACCTCTACAATTCAGCTTAACACCATTTGTGTAGTTGGTCATTGTTTTTGTAAATGTATAACACCTGTGTGACTGTGAAATGAATATATGTATTTAAAGCATTAATATTCCAAGTATAGACACAATATGCCAAGGCTGCATAATCAAATGAATAATAAAATTAAATTTAAAGATGTAGATAATTTGCAAAGAGATTAAAAAAATAAACTGAGCTCATCCAACTTTAGCTTGAAGGTTTTAGGGTTCAAACAAAAACATCTATGCAACTACTACTTCTTTAAAAAGTAGATTTAAATAAAATAAAGATAAATGTAAAGCAAACCTAAAGAAAAAAACGAAGACCAGTTTTTAAATAAAGAATTACTGCTTTTTGTCTGACAACAGGAAGACTTTAAACTTAGAATAGCACACATGGGCAGAAGTGTCTCGCTGGTGAAATGAGGTAATGCTGAAACTGCTCCGTTTGAATCTGTAAGTAAAAAACACGTTTTATCTGTTACAAGTTCATTTTAACATGGTGGTTTAAAACATGCAGCTGTTATAAATGATACATTGTTGCAGTTACTAAACTAGTTTTTGCAATTTATTGTTTAATGAATCTCAAACTGCAAAAAACAGAATTTCCTAAATAAATTATATATATATATATATATATATATATATATATATATATATATATATATATATATATATATATATATATATATATATATATATATATATATATATATATATATATATATATATATATATATATATTATATATATATATATATATATATATATATTATATATATATATATATATATATATATATATATATATATATATATATATATATATATATATATATATATATATATATATATATATATATATATATATATATATAGTATATATATATATATATATATATATATATATAT
>JBBPBX010022171.1:0-10004 GCA_038048925.1 Garcialebias charrua
TTTAATAAACATAAGCATAAAATAGTAAAAGTGTAACACTGTCATGAGTTTTGCATAGTAGTATAAAAGTATGAAAATTTACACCAACACTAAAACACTAAACATTTAATGAACATAAGCACAAAATGAAATAATAAAAGTATAATATTGTCCTGAGTTTTTGCATAGTAGTATAAAAAAATTTATATCTATAAAATAAACTGAAGGTTCTAGCATTGACATTTGCAAAGAGTGGCAAAGCAGCATATGAGTTAATGTACACAGTATATGTATGAGGTAGTTGATGTTGGTATAGAGGCAAAAGTGGCATATGCAGTAAGGCACATTGGGCATCCTTAAATAAGGCTGGTCAGAGAATACTGTATATGTATCAGCAGTAGTGTAGATATAAAAGTAGTGTAAATGTAAACAGTAGTAATAAATGTAAACAGTAGTAATAAATGTAAACAGTATTAATAAATGTAAACAGTGAATGTAAACAGTAGTATGTAAACAGTGAGTGTAAACAGTAGTATGACTATAGGCAGTGATGTAATACAAACATTAGTGCAAATATGAGAAGTAGTGCAAACTGAATGAGCACATGACCGAGAGTTTAGTGAATAACCCGTTTGATGACACAGAGTCCAGTGTTAAAATCTTTGTGTTGTGTGGTAATGTGTGAGAAAGTTTTTTGTGTTAAGGCAGTTCAAATGGGAGGGGAGGCAGAGCAGGCAGAGTGTTTAGCATCCTGACTGCCTGATGAACAGAGCTGTCTCTCAGTCTGCTGGTTCGAGCCTGGAGACTCCTCAGTCTCCTCCCTGATGGCAGCAGTCTGAAGCAGCTGTGTAGTGGGTGTGTGGGATCACCTGCCATGCAGAGGGCTTTCCGAGTGAGGCGGTTGCTGTGTAAGTCCTGCAGTGAGGGGAAGGAGGTGCCGACAATCTTCTCAGCTGCTCTCACGATGCGCTGGAGGCTCTTGCGGCAGGATGCAGTACATGCACCAAACCACACAGTGATGCAGCTTGTCAGGACACTTTCTATGGCACCTCTGTAGAAGGTGCACATGATGGGGGTTGAAGCTCCAGCCCTTTTCAGCTTGCGGAGAAAGTAGAGACGCTGGTGAGCCTTCTTGGCCAGTGATGCAGTGTTCCTGCTCCAGGACAGGTCCTTTGAGACGTGCACTCCCAGGAACTTGGTGCTGTCTACTCTCTCCACTGCGGTGCTGTTGATGATCAGAGGGGCATGTTGGGCATCCCTCTTCCTGAAGTCCACAACAATCTCCTTTGTCTTCTCCACGTTGAGAGTGAGATTGTTGTGTCCGCACCACAAGGCCAGGCGGCTCACCTCGTTCCTGTAGTCCGTCTCATCGTTGTTGCTGATGAGACCTACCACTGTTGTGTCGTCCGCAAACTTGATGAAGTGGTTGGAGCTGTATGATGGTGTGCAGTCGTGTGTTAGCAGGGTGAATAGAAGGGGGCTCAGCACACATCCTTGTGGGGCCCCTGTGTTCAATGTGATGGTGCTAGATGTGTTACTCCCGATCCGTACTGTCTGTGGTCTCCCGGTCAGGAAGTCTAGCAGCCAGTTACACATTGAGGTGTTCAGCCCCAGACTGTCCAGTTTAAGGATGAGCTGTTGGGGGATGATGGTGTTGAATGCCGAGCTGAAGTCGATGAACAGCATTCTAACATAAGAGTCCTTCGTGTCCAGATGTGTGAGAGCTGTGTGGAGGGCAGAGGAGATGGCATCGTCGGTTGAGCGATTAGGTCGGTATGCAAATTGGAAGGGATCCAGGGAGGCAGGGAGGACAGATGTGATGCTTTTCATGACTAGCCGTTCAAAGCATTGATGATTTGTGTTGGGCCCATTTTTCTATATTTTGAGATTAGCTGTTGAAAGCTTTTTGTTAAAAACTTTTTGAAAATAAATTGGAAATATTGTTCATATAACCTTTGTCCTTGTGCCTTACTGGTCGGACCCTCACACCACTATTAAAGAGACCAGAGCCCTCTGCCTCTCACTACGTCACAGATGGTGCATTCATGTGTAATCGGATTTCCCATGATTAAACATGGCTTGAAGTTCAAAATCATTTTTAAAGCAAAATTAAACTGATTTATCATTTTGTTTGCAAAAACGAACATATTTAAATGATAAAAAATATATATATATTGAGCAATTTTATCAATAGTAAAAAAATCATGTCAGTGGACCTTTAAATTTCTGTAAATAAAGGTTTTGCAAAACTACATTTGTCTTGAGAAATTTTAATGTTACTCTATAGCAGGGGTCTGCAACCTTTACGATCAAAAGAGCCATTTATGTCCTTTTGTTCATTAAATTAAACGTGTCCGGAGCCACAATACTTGCTACAACTGGGACTCTCAACTGGTGGCCCACAGACCACTTTACGTTTGTTGGAGGGCACTTTTCTGGACAAAAGTTTTTTTTTATATTTACCAGTAATATTTTTAACGTTTATTGATATTTTTACATTCTACAACAAAAATAAAAGACAAGATTCTTGTAAAGAAGGAAAAACAACAGTTTTTGCCCAGTTTTTAAAAATTAAAACAAACTGCATTCTTATGTGATTTTTTTTAGTTTCTAGTATTCATATATTTGCTAAATAAATTACAGGAAAACTGCTAAAACCATTTGAAACATAGCATAACATTTTCTCTTTCTGCTCACCTTTGAAAAGTTGTTTTATGTTAATGTTTTCATTAATTATGGGAGATGTGTTTACAAAAACCGGGAGAGATGAATTCAACATGTCTGAATAAAAAACTCCACTTTTCAAGACAGCTTCTTTCTTTCTTTCTTCAGAAACACTGCTCAATGAAAACACATCCCCAGCAAACCGTCATTTTTTAAATTGTCTTCTCCTCATGTCCTGGGTTTGGCTTGGCCCTGAGGACTGTTGTTGGCCCCTGCCTAGAAAGGTCCCAGGTCTCTGGAACCCCTGAGACGAATGTCCTCTGGTTGGGCTGGAGGAGGGGGGAAGCAACAAAAGTTGCAGTGGGTTTTGTGCATCTTTGCTGCTGGCGGTAAGCTCTGCTTTGATCCCGCCAGTGAACAGGTGCCTGGGTGGCACGGGGGTCTGCTCGAGGTGGGACTACGTGCTTAGGCACCTGCTCCAGGGCCTCAGAGGAAGACTGAAGTTGGTTAAAAACTGATAGAAAATGAGCCGAAAAGTCCCTGAGGAGACACAGGGCCATCGAGGAGCTCTTTTTTGATGTCCTCTGGGATTGTTGAAGATAATTTCAGCCACATCTGTCTCTGAAGGAGTGTTGTCCAGGACGAGATGCGTGCGGAACACGTCGCGAGCACCGTGCAGAGGTTTGCGATTGTGTCCGCTGCTGTGCCGATCTTGTCCAATTTCGTCTCCTTCGCGATGCCGAGGGCCAGCAGTGTGATGTTATTTGTTGCTGCACCAACCTGGGACAAGCATTGATGGATCTTGTCCGTCAGCTTCAAGTCAAAAGTCAAAGTCAACTTTATTGTCAGATCTGCAATATGTACTGTACAGGACATACACAGGACCGAAATTGCGTTTCTCTCAGTCCCTCGGTGCAACAGTAAACATCTAAACATTGAAACACTGAAACATATAATAATAGACATAAGCATAAAATAGTAAAACTAACACTGTCCTGAGTTTTTGCATAGTGGTATAAGAGTATGAAAATTTACACCAACTCTAAAACTAAAACATTAAACATTTAATGAACATAATACTGTCCTGAGTTTTTGCATACTAGTATAAAAAAGAGTATAAAAAGTATAACTAAAATAAACTAAAGGTTTCTAGCATTGACATTTGCAAAGTGGCAAAGCAGCGTATGAGTTAATGTACACAGTATATGTATGAGGTAGTAGTTGATGTTGTTATAGAGGCAAAAAGTGGCATATGCAGTAAGGCACATTGGGCATCCCTAAATAAGACCGTTCAGAGCACACTGTATATGTATCAGCAGTGGTGTAGATATTAGAGTAGTGTAAATGTAAACAGTAGTAATTACATGTAAGCAGTAGTAATAAAAGTAAACAGTATTAATAAATGTAAACAGAGAATGTAAACAGTATTATGATTATAGGCAGTGATGTAATACAAACATTAGTGCAAGTATGAGAAGTAGTGCAAACTGTATGAGCACATGACCGAGAGTTTAGTGAATAACCCGTTTGATGACACAGAGTCCAGTGTTAAAATCTTTGTGTTGTGTGGTAATGTGTGAAAGTTTTTTCAGCTTAACACTACTTTGACTAAGGCTGCGCTTTTTTGCGCAAGTGAACTTTGCTTCTAAATCCCCCGGTCCCTTTCAGTGGGCTATATAATGTCGATTCAAATGCTAATGACCCTACTAAAGACCCATTAATTGTACACCTACACCCCCACCCCCTACCCCTCAGTCCAAAATCCTTGGACCCAGTGCAGGCCTTGTATAACACATAAGCATTTATCGCTGCCAGGTCAAGCATGTTGTAGAACACGGCGATGGGCCGCACCGTATATAAATGTGCAATCTGGTCCATTATACCGGTGTGTCAGTTGACCTCGGGTCATGTGACCTGTGTCGGTCCATCAGTTGACTTCATGTCGTGTGACCTATGTCGGTCCGTCAGTTGACCTCAGGTCATGTGACCTGTGTCGGTCCGTCAGTTGACCTCGGGTCAAGTGACCTATGTCGGTCCGTCAGTTGACCTCAGGTCATGTGACCTGTGTCGGTCCATCAGTTGACTTCATGTCGTGTGACCTATGTCGGTCCGTCAGTTGACCTCAGGTCATGTGACCTGTGTCGGTCCGTCAGTTGACCTCGGGTCATGTGACCTGTGTCGGTCCGTCAGTTGACCTCAGGTCATGTGACCTGTGTCAGTACGTCAGTTGACCNTTGTCGTAGCAAAGTGTTTGAACACGTTTTAAAGCTTTTCAAGTGCAAACGGAGTTTAATTAGAATGGCTGCTGGTTAACACCACTGCGGATAAAGACAAGTGCCCAATGAATGTCAACAGCGCCTCATTGACGCCGTGAACCTTCGATGTGGCTGGGCTTGAAGGTTCAGAGTCGAAACCTGGACACATGTAATAAAGAGTCATTGTAAAAAGATTGGGGGAAGAAAAAAAACAATCAGTGATTTTTAAAAAAATGTGCTGTTATATAGTTCGTTTGCACATTTAAGTGGTGCAATGTTCCCAAGCCAATGCATGTGGGAGTGTTTGATGGTAAAACAGGATGTGCTTGCCAGAAAGATAAAGCAATTCATTTCTGCTGGCTTGTTGTTACATCTGTGGAGGATGGCTGTAACTGGGTGGATGGAAATTTGATTTAATTTAAATATTTTTTTGATTTCTTTTGCTGTTTAAAATCCTTTGCCTCTCTCAGCAGAAACTAAGTGCTATATAATTGCTTAGTGTATTTGTGCTAAGCAGCACAGCATCCCTCCTTCTTGCTCCCCTGTATACAATATACCCAAAGGGAAACGTGAATAATAAAGACTTCAAATGACAAGCACGCAGTGGGGTTAATGATAAAGGTCAACCTGCCAGCATGCAGCCTGTGAGTGGAAAGGCCAAAAGGCACGGGGGTCATAATTCACGTGGGCTCCTGGCCAATATGTGGCAGCAAACCCCACAATTTTCCAAACCAGATGAGAGTTGCTACTCTGCAGCAAGCCGTTCCCAGAGCAGCTGCCAGGTGCGGCACTTCCTTACCGATGCTTTTATTAGCCTGCGACGTCGGGTTAGCAATGACAGAAACTAATAGAGTTTGTTATGGAAAAACTTACAGAGGCCCACATTTGTGTAAACAAAACTGAAAGTGATGAAACCTTGGAACACGAGGGGAGGTTTCTCGGAGCAGAGGATAGTAGTGAGGTTGTGGAAGTTCAATAACAGCCTCACATATCAGAGGAAAGACAGGATATTCAAGTGCAATGACTGTACTACTGAAAAACAATATACTATGGTGAGGAACAGAGGTGGTGCTCTAATATCCCAGCATAGTTTTAACAGATTTATTTTTGCAGATGGACTTTCATATACACAAATAAGATGTTCAGGGTTTATCAAGACATCTCTCTGCTGTAAGTCAGGAGAAAATAGCAGAAGTGACACCAAACATTAATTTATAAATGTTAAACCTTTATTTGTCAGTTTGGAATAGTTTTTTTTATTTTTTGTGTGGAAATTACATGAACCTGACATTGATTAGGAACACCTGCACATTTTTTATAAAAATCAAAGAAGTGTAGAGTCTATAAAAATATATGGTGTGTGTTATTTGAACTAAAAGGTAGACTTTTCATTTCTCTCTTCTTAGCAATGAATATCAATCAATCAATCAATCAACTTTATTTGTATAGCACATTTCAAAAACCACAAGGTCAACCAAAGTGCTGTACAATAACATAAAAGACAAGTCAATTAAAACGATAAAAACATACAAAACATGCAAAAAATAAAAATCCATGTACCAGTCTTTCTACAGGTGTGTTAAAATGCCATAAGAATAAGATCATGTTTTAAAAGCCAAGGTATAAAAGTGTGTTTTTAAAAGAGATTTAAAAACAGGAAGAGAGGAGGCCTGTCTGACACTCAATGGTAAGTTGTTCCACAACCTGGGAGCAACGACAGAAAATGCTCTGTCACCTCTGAACTTCAGCCTAGTTTTGGGGACTGTCAGCAGCAACTGATCAGCTGATCTTAGAGATCGAGGAGGGCAGTAGGGCTGAAGCAACTCAGACAAATATAGCGGGGCAAGGTTGTTCAGGCATTTAAAAACAAACAGCAAAAGTTTAAAATGAATTCTGTAGTGCACAGGGAGCCAGTGAAGGGACGCCAGGATGGGAGTGATATGCTCACGCCTACGGGTCTGAGTTAAGAGGCGAGCAGCAGAATTCTGCACGAGCTGCAGACGGGCGAGAGAGGTCTGGCTGATGCCTACATACAGTGCATTACAGTAATCAAGACGAGATGTTATAAAAGCGTGGATTAATTTCTCCAAGTCAGGTCTTGATAAGATTGGTTTCACTTTTGCAATTTGTCGAAGCTGATAAAAACTTTTCTGAACAACACTGCTGATCTGTTTATCAAATTTAAAATCAGACTCAAACTTCACCCCCAGATTGGTGACACAGTCCGTGAGATAAAATGACAGTGAGCCAAGGTCTATGCTGGAAGAAGGACAGCAACTCGGTCTAAACATCATGACTTCAGTCTTGTTCTCGTTGAGACTAAGGAAGTTTAGCGAAAACCATACCTTAACATTGTTAAGGAAGTGTGTAAGTTGCTGGAGTGTATTGTTTTGTGCCAGGGGAAGATAGATCTGGCAATCATCAGCATAGAAGTGAAAAGCTATCCCATGTTTCCTAAAAATTGAGCCGAGGGAGAGTAAATAAAGAGCAAATAAAAGAGGGCCAAGGATAGAGCCCTGGGGTACGCCATGTGGAAGAGGAGCAGTGGAAGACATAAAATTGCCCATTTTTACACAAAAACTCCTTTTGGTTAAATAGGACCTAAACCAATTGAGGGCGACACCCCTGATGCCCACACAGTGCTCAAGACGAGAGATTAAAACCCTGTGGTCAACAGTGTCAAATGCAGCAGACAAGTCTAAAAGCATAATTAATTTAATTAAATAAATACATACATACAGTACATGCATGCATACATACATAATACGTGCTGTGTGTTGTAATCATTGTACGTTCCCTTACAAAGGCAAAATTAGTCTCAGCATTTAACTCCATCGCACCTGGGCCAAAGGGCCCACCTAGGTGGAGCAGTGGGCAGCTATGTAAGCACCATGGGAGCGATTCGGAATTGGGTGTCTTGCTCAGTGACACCACAGCATGTGGGAATGGCTGGGGATCGAACCTGGGACTTTCGGGTACCAAGTCGGCTGCCCTACCTGTACCCCATCTCAGCTCCTCATACACACATACATACATACATACATACATACATACATACATACATACATACATACATACATACATACATACATACATACATACATACATACATACATACATACATACATACATACATACATACATACATACATACATACATACATACAACATACATACATACATACATACATACATACATACATACATACATACATACATACATACATACATACATACATACATACATACATACATACATACATACATACATACATACATACATACATACATACATACATACATACATACATACATACATACATACATACATACATACATACATACATACATACATACATACATACATACATACATACATACATACATACATACATACATACATACATACATACATACATACATACATACATACATACATACATACATACATACATACATACATAGATAATAATACATACATAGATAGATAGATAGATAGATAGATAGATAGATAGATAGATAGATAGATAGATAGATAGACAGACAGACAGACAGATAGATAGATAGATAGATAGATAGACAGATAGATAGACAGATAGACAGATAGATAGGAACATCAGTACTCTTTGATATGTGATGTGAATTAAATTAATGTTTATTTATGCTGAAACATGTGTAGCTTCCAAATTTCAACAACTTTCATTGGTTGAGTATTTATCATTACATCATCCATTTATGTTTGCAGAATCACTACCCTTGAAGATCTTTTTGCTAGAAAACTCAAACCCCCCAAAATATATATTTAATCCTCCAGTGAACATAACAAATCAAATTAAATGATAAAAACTGAGAAAGTTAAACTGCACAGCTTGTGCACAGCTTCATTTTTTTATTGCCTGAAAAAAAGGGTGTGTTTTGTATTTTCTAGTTTGTGCATGTGCACTGGAACAGACAAATAAGGCAAAATAGAAAAGCCACCCTACTTTGATCTGACTACTCTTGTGTTTTATGATGAAATTTTAAATTTACCACTTTGATATTTCTTTAAAAATGTCATCAGTATAGCACAGTTACGAATACAAACATACTCATTTGAATGTTTTGCTTTACATTCTAGCTGCTTTATCATGCTGTAACATTTTTTACATCATCTGCTGTTATCTGTACATCAACTTTATCCTTGTTGGGAAGCTTTTGTTTGTATTTTAAAAGAAAAAGATTGTCCTTTTGCAATACAATGGTATATATTTTTAAATTCCAGACATGAGGCACTAATGCTCAGTTAAGTGTTGATTAATATACATTGTCATAATGATACAAAAAGATAGACACAAACAATGTGATGGGGCCGAGATGGTGTAGAGGCAGGGCAGCCGGCTCAGGACCGGAAAGTCCCAGGTTCGATCCCCGGTCACTGCATACCTCGTTGTGTCCCTGGGCAAGACACTTAACCCCGAGTTGCTCCCGGTAGGACTGGCTGGCGCCTTGCATGGCAGACCACCGCTACCGGTGTATGAATGTGTGTATGAATGGGTGGATGGCTGGTACTGTGAAGCGCTTTGGGGCCCCTCATAGGGGGCTGGAAAGCGCTATATAAGTAAGCTCCATTTACCATTTACCATGATCTGTGTTTGGTCGTTATCTGCGATGATTTTATGTCTATATTGTTTTTTTTTTTTGTACTTCATTTTATATGTTGCCTATGCCTATGTGTTGCCTGTTGTTTGTTTGTTTGTACAGCACATTGGTTGGCCTTGTCGCTGTTTTAAGTGCTCTATAAATAAAATGGTATGGCATGGTAATACCATACCATATGCACCACATGTGCTTTTTTTTGTATTCATCAATTTTATACATTGTAATTCGCTGAAAGCACTGGACGTTGTCAATCTGTTGTGTTTGACAAGTAATCCCAGTTTCTATTAAAATATAAAGGAGCAGTTACACGGTTTTAAACTATTAGGAGAGTACACAGCAGCTCGTGCACCCCTCAAGTTTACTGTGGGCTTTTATGGGGAAGTTTTCAACTGATTATACAACCTCACAATCAGGAGAGACAATGTGGAGTATGTACATAACATGGTGGACCAGATCTCTTCACTTTTG
>JBBPBX010022171.1:10195-24109 GCA_038048925.1 Garcialebias charrua
GGGGGTGGTCATGGCCGTTTGACTGTCTAGACATGTGCTTTGTGGTTCTGGAGAAAGCATATCGCCATGTTCCTTTTAGGCATTTTGTTGGGGAGAGAGGGGTATATCACAGGAGCTTGGAGAGTCAGGGTCACTTTTAATGGTTATCCATTCTCATGTCCCACAGTCAAGCTTGTTTTGAGTGTGAGTTGGAATTTTCCAAAGCTGCATCTTAACTCTCTGATTCTCTTGTAGTGTTAATAGATCTCAAAACAGTCATGGAGAAGAGGGTGCAAGAATTTTTGGAACCTCCGTTTCTTTTTTTTGTAATTAATGTAGTTCTGTTGGTGCTGGCAAGACTTGAACTTCCGTGTTTGAAGGGTCAGTTCACAGCTACGTGTGAAAAGACTGTAGTGAGTGTCAGCTCCTCTAAGTGCACATGTCCATCATCTCTACACTCATCGGTTCCACAACAAAACAAACTAGTAAAGGGTCTGCCCACTGCTGATATCCACCCCCACTTAGCCTGGTTTTTTGGACCACCTTGTTCATGATTTGAAGCGAACTGGTCTGAGGTGACGATTCTGACGTAAAACAGAAAACAGCCGTTGATTGGCCAGAAGAGCCACATCACTGGATGACCCGCACAGAAAAACCGCAAACTAAATCTGGACCTCCATTTCCTCTATGACTGTGTTGAGTGTGTGTCGTTTTTAATAGTTTCTGGAATGGAAGCTCCAAAAATATTGCTGTGGACAATGATGATGTACAGACTTCCTTTTATTGATCGATGTTAGGCTTCTGTAAGAGCTGGATGGCACTAGGCCTGTCACGATAACAGATTTTGCTGGGCGATTGTCTCAGAAATTATTGTGATTGATAATATTGTTTCAAATTTGACAATAATTAGTAATTATTGTCAAATTTAAGAAGAAATGTTGGTTAATTTATTTTACATGTAGTACCTTTTTTGACCACTGGATGGCAGTATAAGACTGTTTGAACGGAAGGATGGATAGTGAGGGAGCAATCGCATGTTTCTTTAAGAAAAATGAGAGGGAGGCCCCTTGACGTGACATGGGCTGTCTCTTGTTCCTTGTTTTCAGTTCTCAAAATTGCAGATGCTCTGTGTGATTTAAGCTCTTTAGCATAATATTTTTCACACAAAGCTTTTAATAAAAAAAATCAGTAAACAAGTTTTCAGCTTTTTTTTGCAGAGAAAAACAACTTTTTACACAAAGGCACGGGTTTCAACCGTGAATTTTGGAATTTCGACAATACAGAGTTTTTTTTCTCCTGAGGTCAGCCTGTTAGCTTAGCTCATAGTTTAGCTTCTCAGCTTAGATGCTTTTAATTATCCAAAAACAAGATTTTGGATGGTTAAAACAGATTTTAAAGAGAAAGGGAGGGGTCAGTGAAGAGCACCGGAGTTGAGCCTTTTGTCATCCAGTGTCTTCAGAAAGAGAGGGACACGAAGAAATGATAAAGCAAATAAATTAAAATGAGGTTGATAATTTTCAATTATCATGCAATTAATTGAGATATTGTTTACTGTGACAGGCCTAGATGACACCACAAGAAATGAGCAAATTTCCAGAGATATTAGAGATGATGGCTCCAGACTTACAAGCAGTACCAGGATAAGCTAAATAAATTGTAGTCTGATTAAAGGGTGATTAAGGACCACAGTGGGCAGATTGGCTCAAACACATTACGGTACCACCCACTTTGCATTGATGATCCCATCCACAGAGCAGGGAAACCAGTCACAGTGGCAAATCACCTACACCTGAGAAGAACCGATAAGACGAAAGCCGAGCAGAGTCACACTTATCGATGGCAAAGTGGCTTAAGTGGTTTTGAAATGGCCAAAGGTGGAGTATTATCTCCAGACTGGTGGTGAATTTTTGCCTAGAGTGAAAGAGTTTAAGTTTATAGACATCTTGCTCATGAGTGATGACAAGACGGAGTGTGAGATGGACCGATACAGTAGCTTGAAGCTTGTCTGCATTCATGAGACTAGCCCATAGTGGTAAAAAAAAAAATGAATTGAGTTAAAGGGTCATTCTCTTGATTTACTGGTCCATCTATTTCCAGTCCTCATCTATGATCATCAGATATTATAGAAAAAAAAGTGCCAGTAGATACCCTGACTGCATTAAAATTGACATAAAATCCTAATAAAAGTTTTGAAAATCCCTTCGTTTTTTTGTGGCAAGCAAAACTTATTTTACAATGAATGTAAACTGTCTTGTCTAAAAATAAGCAATATCAATAACCAGGATCAAAATGCATCAATATAAGTCAAAAACAATGATAAAATCTTCAAATTCCTATGAAATAATTAATTTAAAATCGAATAAAATTTGTTTAATTTGATTCATTTTGTGTCTGTGGTCAATGTTTATTAACATTTATTAAGGTATTAACCTGTATAAATAAAAGTTGAATGAATTAAACCACTGTTTGTACTTTTATGTCTGTAATAACTTCACCTATGACCACAGTACTTTAGAAAACATATTGTAGTTGCACATAAAGTGTCTAAATGAAATATACTGATTGAAAATTCTAGCCATCTTCTTCTTTTTCAATATTTATATGCATACATGAACACTGAAATGGCATGGAAGAGCAGGTCTATTTTTATAGCCTTCCAAAACCTGACACATTACTGGAGTGGAGGGTTGGCAATAAAATAACCCTCATGATCTCATGGTAACAGGACAGGGTGGCATCCTGCCATTGCACATCACAAAATAAAAATAAAAGTATCTAAACAAGATTGTACAGTTGCAACACAGGTGACTTAGCATGCCAGAATTACATTTTTATTTTTTATTTTTACCTTGGTACATATACAATGTGTCATCCTTTCACCACACATGGCATTGGAAGACATAAAAACCACAACAAAAAGGTGTTATGACATGCATCAGTTTATTTTTATTACCCACCGTTGAAAATTTTGTTTTTACTTGTGTGTGTATGTGTATATATGTGTCTTTCTGTCACCAAAATATCTCACAAACTGCAAACCAAAGTTAATTGAAATTTGCAGAATCCAATCATTGGAATTTTCAACTGTTTACCTTTTGGGCTCAATCCAATTCAAGTTGACTGCAACATCCAACAAAGTAAAATAATAATAATAATAATAATAATAATAATAATAATAATAATAATAATAATAATAATAATAATAATAATAATAATAAATAATAATAATAATAAATAATAATAATAATAATAATGAATTCAATTTATAACGCACTTTTCATTAATGAAAATCTCAAAGTGCTACAAGGAGCAACAGAATTAAATGACAATAAAACAGACAATAAAACAAATAATAAAACATTTAAAATCAATAACAATATCAGCTAAGATCAAAAGTAGAATCATGAGGAGGTAGAGTATGCTCGGTCGAAAAGAAAGGTCTTCAAGTCGCTCTTAAAGTCAACCACAGACTGTGGGGCTCTTAGACAGTCAGGAAGAGAGTTCCACAGGCGGGGGGCAGCCACACTGAAAGCCCGGTCTCCCATGGTCCTTAATTTGGTTCTCGGAATGTGAAGGAGATTGCTGTTCTGTGACCGCAGCGAACGGGTGGATGAGTATGGAATGAGAATATCCTTCAGATAATCTGGTGAAGTTCCGTGTAAGCATTGATGTGTAATGAGAGCAGTTTTGTACTGAATTCTGTAGGCAACAGGAAGCCAATGAAGGTTATGGAGAATTGGCGTAATATGTTCAAATTTACGAACTCTCAACAAGATCCTTGCTGCACTGTTTTGAATATATTGAAGTTTCTGAAGGTTTTTGCCAGGGATTCCAATAAACAGGGAGTTGCAGTAGTCGAGCCTGGAGGAGACAAAAGCATGGACGAGCTTCTCAGCATCGGAAAAAGTTAGGGATGGGCGAAGTCTGGAGATGTTTCGAAGATGGAAGAAGCAAGTTTTAAACAGATGCTTAATGTGATTCTCAAATGTAAGATTGGAGTCCATTTTTATTCCAAGATTAGTAACAGAGGTGGAGAGGGGGATGTCTTGTCCAGAAAAGGAAAGTCTTGTTATAGGAGATGTTTGTACCTGGTGAGGGGTGCCAATCAGTATGGCCTCAGTCTTGGAGCAGTTTAATTGAAGAAAGTTCTGATTCATCCATGCCCTAATTGCCTCCAGGCAGGCAGAGAGGGCAGTGAGTGAAGATGGAGATGACAAGGTGGAAGATGAGGATGCTCCAGTCCTGATGTAAAGCTGTGTATCGTCGGCATAACAGTGAAAAGAAATGTTGAACTGATTAATAATTTGACCTAAAGGCAGCATGTAAAGGGAAAACAGCAGGGGCCCCAGAACCGACCCCTGAGGGACACCACAGGAGACACAAACTGTCTGGGACGTGGCGTTGCCAAGACTAACACATTCCAGCCTATTGGAGAGGAAAGATTTGAACCAGTCCAGGACTGTGTCGCAGAGACCGACCTCCACATGAAGACGGTGGAGGAGGATATTATGGTCCACAGTGTCGAAGGCTGCAGTGAGGTCAAGGAGGACAAGGATGGAGGGAGAGCCAGTGTCAGCAGCCAAGAGGACATCATTGGTAACCCTCAGCAATGCAGTCTCTGTACTGTGAGCTGCCCTAAATCCAGACTGGAACTTCTCATACAGGGAGTGTTGTTGTAGGTGGTCCTGCAGCTGAGCAGCAACAGCTTTTTCCAGCACTTTAGACAGAAAAGGGAGGTGTGAAATTGGGCGGTAATTAGAAAAAATGTCGGGATCCAAATTAGATTTTTTCAGAAGAGGCCTAATGATGGCGGTTTTTAGAGGCAGTGGAACATGACCAGATTGTAGAGACTGATTTATTATTTGAGTGATAAGTGGGCCTATTGCAGAATGATTGGTTTTTATGAGAGAAGAGGGGAAAGGATCCAGGGCGCAGGATGAAGGCTTCATTTTCTTGATGATGGCCTCCACCTCACTCTGAACAACTTCGTCAAAGCTGTTTAGGGTCCCAGAATGCAGACGGGTGGGTGGCACACTGAGAACGGGGAGGTTGTGGAGCTGAGATCTGATAGTGTCAACTTTGGTTTTAAAAGATGAAAGAAACAGGTCACATTTTTGAGCAGAGTCCTCAAGAGTTTGCTTAATGGGATTAAGCAGACGAGTGATTGTGGAGAAGAGCTGTTTAGAGTTTCCAGGGCAGGTGTTGATGATGTTAGAATAATATTTGGAGCGTGCTTCTTTAAGAGAATAGGCGTATGCTTTCTGATGTTCTTTATATGCCTGCTTATGCACAGACAGACCAGATGATTTTACACGTCTCTCAATAGCACGGCCAGTTGCCTTCATCTTGCGCAGCTCATCAGTGTACCAAGGAGCTGAGCGCGAGAAAGACACCAGTCTTGTCTTTAAGGGGGCGTGTAGGTCCAGGAGCTCCCGAAGAGATTGGTTGTAGTAATCCACAGAGTCATCTGCAGAAGGATGATTGACAGCGGTCAGGGTGTGAAGATCAGCAGACAGAACATCAAGGGAAATGTTTTTAAGGTCACGGAACTGGATGGGTCGTTTTGGATTTGAAGCAGGCGAAGATGAAGGCACTTCCAGGGAGATGACCCTGTGGTCTGAGACACCCAGGTCATATACAGATAAGTTATTGATGAGTACAGTGTCTGTAATCACCAAATCCAGAGTATGCCCCCTGCTGTGCGTAGGGGCGTCAACATGTTGAGTGAGATTAAGAGAGTCCAGAAGAGACTTAAAATCTGTTGCCAGAGGTGAAGAAGAATTGTCCACGTGGATATTTAAGTCGCCAAGAAAAATAGTCTTCACAGGGGAGGTGCAGAAAAAAGTGAGAAGGTCATGCATCTCTGAGTTAAATGAAACATGCGGTTTGGGAGGTCTATAAATTAATATAACATTCATCAGGAGTGGGGCTTTGAAGCTGAAAGCCAGACATTCAAAAGAGGAAAAGTCCTGAGAAGACAGATGAGACAATTTTAAATTACTGCGGTAGATTACAGCCAGACCACCACCGCGGCCAGTGCTGCGGGCTCTCTGCAGATAACTGTATCCAGAGGGACAAGCTTCATTCAGAGAACTGAACACCTCTGGTTGGTGCCACGTCTCTGTAAGACACATGAGGTCCAAGTCCTTCTCCAGAATGTGATCATGAATTAAACATGACTTGTTGGAAAGAGACTGCACATTGAAAAGTTCTAATTTAATACCAGTTGGAATAGGAGCTTTTTGAACCGGTTTAAGCAGACTGAAGTCCACTCCACGTTTTCCTCGCCACTTCGTGCGCAGAGGACTACAAAGGCCTACAGACGCAGCGTTCTGATGACGCCATCGAGGTGCGACACGTCTCTCAGTCCAGACAGCACTAATCGAATCAGAGTTCGCTTGAGAAAAAACAGTTTTCTTTCGAGAGCTTCTATGGATGTAACGAGGTCTACGCAGAAGTCCCAGTTGTTTGATGGTGGAAATAGAAGGAGGAATGGAGCAGTTGTTAAGTTCAAACAACTGCGAAGCGGAATACGTCAACATCCACGAGCCGGAGGAGGCTAACACAGAGCTAGCCGCTAGCAGCAGGCCCACGGCTCCGAGAAAGATATACAAGAAGCAGAGAGATGTAACTCGAACGAGCATTACCTTGAAGGAGTACAGGAGAGAGTCCAGAACAGTCCAGAGGACACAGGAAGTTGAGAGAGGCAGCAGGTAAGCGAACAATAAGTGCAGCTACGTGATACTCGAAGCTAAATTCGTGTTGAAGCTAGCGGGAGCTAGCAGCCCCTACTAATATTAAAATTCCGGTTAGACTAGTAAAGTTTACTATCTAATGAGCAAACAAGTCAAATCTTGGCTTCGCCACGATCTCCCATCCTGAGCAAGCACAATGGCATCAGTGGAAAGGAAAAACTCCCTTTTAGAAGGAAGAAACCTCTAGCAGACCCAGGCTCAGGACAAGCGGTCATCTGCTTTGACCGGCAACTTATAATGTTTGCAGATCCACAACGCAGTCAGAAAAGACAGTTGCTCTAAAACTAACTAACTAAAACACAAAACTTAATCACAGAAAGGTAGAAAGGTTCAAAGAAAGGTAGAAATGTCCACACAGGTGCTGTACACAGGCTTGCGCCTGCCGCACTCTGCGTTCAAGAAAGGTAGAAAAGTTCAAAGAAAGGTAGAAATGTCCGCGTCCGCTTGTACAGGTGCTGTACACAGGCTTACGCCTGTCGCACTCTGCAGTCGAGAAAGGTAGAAATGTCCAACAAGGCTCGGTGAAAAAAACAGCAGAAAGTAATAAAAAAGGTTTCAAAAAGCAAAAAGTACGAGGAGCAGCGGCAGCCAAGGTGTGCCCGCGTCCACTTCCTCCACAGGTGCTCAGTCACTGACAGGTGCTCAGTCCAGGTGCTCAGTCACTGACAGGTGCTCAGTCAGACTGATCTCCAGTACAAATTATGTGCACTATTAGATTATGAAAGATCCTTGGTTAAAATGTTCCCATAACTATTAGTACTCAACAGGCTGTCTGTTAGCAAACATTCCATAAACGACTAGACATATTTTAATGAAACTTCCAAGAATTAATTATTGGAGGTACACCTATAGCTGACAACTTTTAAAGGAATCTAGTTTAAGACGGCTCTTAAAGCTAACTAACATTAGCAAACACTACATTAGCTGTAAGTTTTACAGATATTAGGTTAAAATTGATGATGGTAGTAGCTGAGAGTCATTCACAACATATACTCTGAGTGTGACAAATTAGATTTCACATAGCATTATTATCAAGGCTTAACAAAAATACCTTTCATTTCTAAACATAACACGCTCTTAGTCTAATTGTTTGGCATAATGATGATGGGTGATGTGTATTTCAATAAAAAAATGCTGGGCAATATTTTATATATTCATTTAGTTGGAAATAACACACAATATATTTTCTTTTCTTTCATTTATTTAATAAGAATTTTATGATTTAATATTTTTTGTGACATAAAGTTTTAGTTTAGTCTCTTTTTAGGTGTTTGTAGGTGTGTTTGTTGGAATTTGAGCATTTGTCCATCCCTTGAAATAAATCGAAAGGTTTTGATATCTGTTTTACAGTTTGTAGCATTCTAACATAAATGAAAAATTTTCTTGAAAAACAAACAAACAAACAAACAAAAAAACCTGAATGGTGATAGCGGAAAAATGCAACACAACAATTTCATAAGAAATGTTGTATAACCTTTAAAGAATGAAGCATTTTCTTGAATGCCAGTCTTCAAAGCATTTATTTGTTTGTCCTTGTAGTTCAACACAATGGTATGAGTATGATGTAAGACAAAACATATTTTGGGTTTTATAGATTGTCAAACATGACGACAACCTGTGGTTGACCTTACCCTAATCTTTAAGATTTGTTGAAACAATACAGTATTTTCATTTCTGACATCAACAGTTTTTGGAGTATGTTTGGGATCACGACACAAAGGTTCAGCTGTAAAACTGACCTAGTTATAGCCAGTTTTATATTAACTAATGTTGATTAGCTGAGGAAACCAACATTACTGTGTTGACGTCAAAATTAATTAGTTGTTGATGTGCATCCATCCATCCATTCATCCATTTTCGTCCGCTTATCCGGGGTCGGGTCACGGGGGTAGCAGCCTAAGTAGGGAGGCCCAGACTTCCCTCTCCCCAGCCACTTGAGCAGCTCCTCTGGGGGAATCCCAAGGCGTTCCCAGGCCAGCCGAGAAACATAGTCCCTCCAGCGTGTCCTGGGTCTTCCTCTGGGTCTCCTCCCGGTGGGACATGCCCGGAACACCTCACCAGGGAGGCGTCCAGGAGGCATCCTAACCAGATGCCCGAGCCACCTCAACTGGCTCCTCTCGATGTGGAGAAGCAGCGGCTCTACTCCGAGTCCCTCCCGGATGACTGAGCTTCTCACCCTATCTCTAAGGGAGAGTCCAGACACCCTGCGGAGAAAACTCATTTCAGCCGCTTGTATCCGAGATCTCGTTCTTTCGGTCACAACCCAAAGCTCATGACCATAGATGAGGGTGGGAACGTAGATCGATCGGTAAATTGAGAGCTTTGCCTTTTGACTCAGCTCTCTCTTCACCACGACAGACCGGTACAGCGCCCGCTTCACTGCGGACGCTGCACCTATCCGCCTATCGATCTCACGCTCCAGTTTTCCCTCATTCGTGAACAAGACCCCGAGATACTTAAACTCCTCCACTTGGGGCAGGACCTCCTCCCCGACCCGGAGAGGGCATGCTACCCTTTTCCGGCTCAAGACCATGGCCTCGGATTTGGAGGAACTGATCCTCATCCCGGCCGCATCACACTCAGCTGCAAACCGCTCCAGCGAAAGCTGTAGATCACGATCTGATGAAGCCAATAGGACCACATCATCTGCAAAAAACAGAGAAGCGATTCTAAGGCCACCAAAACGGATCCTCTCAACACCTTGGCTGCGCCTAGAAATTCTGTCCATAAAAGTTATGAACAGAATCAGTGACAAAGGGCAACCTTGGCGATGTGCATCCAGTGATTACTTTATGAATGCTTTATGAATGCTTCATTAAAGTCCATTCAACAGTTCATAAGATATTTCACTAACAAACACACAAATGGGGATAGACAGAGACATGAAACTGCATTATCACCCACCTTGCATTGTAGCAAGAAATAGTAATAATTTACTTAAGCAGCATAGTGTAGGACTATCTGTATACCTTGCACGCTGGTTTTACGGCACTCTTGCAGCCTGTAATCTCAACATTTCCCTTTAGATTTTCCTCCTTCATGGGCTTGAATAGAACGGATGGGCAAAGGATATGTTGAAAAATCCCACATGAATCCATTTTATACCAACTGAGGCTTCTAAATAGTGGAGGAGATCAAGTTGGACTAAGCTGGACCACAGCCATGGTTTCTTTTGACTACACAATGAGGCTATATTGAATTTTCATTTCACACTGCAGCAGAAAAACTATTTTATTTTTTTCCCCACAATAGTCGAGTGAAAATGTCCTCCCACATTTTGATTGACTTCCTTGGACTTATGCTGGGCTGTATACAAAACCACACATGGCTCTCTGTAAAATTAGCTCTCAGAAGTCAAAAAGTCAAAATCAAAGTCGACTTTATTGTCAAAACTGCAATATGTACAGGACATACACAGGATTGAAATTGCATTTCTCTCTGTCCCTCGGTGCAACAGTAAACATTTAAACACTAAAACACTAAAACATTTAATAAACATAAGCATAAAATGAAATAATAAAAGTGTAATACTGTCCTGAGTTTTTGCATAGTAGTTTTTGCATAGTAGTAGTATGAAAGTATGAAAAGTTACACCAACACTAAAACACTAAACATTTAATAAACATAAGCATAAAATGAAATAACAAAAGTGTAATACTGTCCTGAGTTTTTTGCATAGTAGTATAAAAGTGTAAAAAGTATATCTATAAAATAAAATGAAAGTTCTGGCATTGACATTTGTAATAGAGTGACAAAGCAGCATATGAAGTTTATGTACACAGTATATGTATGAGGTAGTTGATATTGGTATAGAGGTAAAGTGGCATATGCAATAAGGCTAGTAAAAAAAATATATATATATATATATATATATATATATATATATATATATCAGCAGTAGTGTAGATATAAAAAGTAGTGTAAATGTAAACAGTAGTAATAAATGTAAACAGTAGTATTGAATGAAAACAGTAGTAATAAATGTAAACAGTGAATGTAAGCAGTAGTATGACTATAGGCAGTAATGTAATACAAACATTAGTGTATTACATTACTGCCTATAGTCTGCTTACATTCACTGTTTACATTTAAAACAGTGAATGTAAGCAGTAGTATGACTATAGGCAGTAAGGACAGTACTTGTGAGACATTGTAAAAACAGTTCATTGCCAGTTACAGTATTTACTTATGATAGTATTGTGGATCATTTGTTTGCGCATTAAGCAGTATATTAAGTGTCTGCATCCTGCTAAAGTAACAGCACCGTTATCACCGTACTCGAAGCTCCAAGCTGTCATGATTCTCCTCAGAAAGGTGTAACTCTCACCTCTGTCCTATTTTCATAATGCAAACTCCCACTCAAGAGGTGTAATTAAAAGAAGTGTGACCGGACCTTGTTCGTACGTACTGTCTCTCATCCTGTCTTGCATCCTGCCTCCCCCTGATTGCCGGCTCCACCCACCGTACCAGTTGTTCCTTTTCCACCCTCTTACTTCTCTTCTGAGCAGCTTTGCTTCCATTTTCAATCCATCATTCCAAAATGTCCACCTATTGTTGCTTAGCAGTCCTGTTCACTATCTCCTCAGGTGATGCATTTTCCCTGCAACGCTCATCGTGATGTCACCAACCAAGCCACATTCCTCTCCCTAACCCTCTCTTCCCAACTTTGACCTTGCCGTTTCATAATTTTCCTCTCTTCCTCCAGACCCCCTGCCTCTGCTAGTGCCTCTTGCAGTGGTGCTTTGTGGTGGCAGCAGCAGTGAGTGTTTCCCACACAAGGGAGGTCTGTTGACCTTGGTGGTTAGGCTTGGTCGCTGCTATGATTAATGCCTCTACAAGACAAGAAGCCAGTGCCTCCGCATGCCTGGACGATGCGTATCTTTTTCCAAAATTCACCCCTGTCTGAGGAGTGATGTGTGTAAAAGATTTGTCCTCATGATGGACAAGCCTTAAATCAAATCCTCCCTTCATAACGCAATGGAAAAAGGAGCAAACAACAAAAAAACAAGCAAGTTTAGCTTCACATGCTTTTGTTCCCCCTCTCTATAGAATGATGAAACACGTTGTACCAGACTCATCTGGAAGCCGTACATGCTGGCTGCTGTTCGATAAGGCAGTTTACCTGTGCGCGTTTTACCCTCAGGACGAAGAAGAAGCGCTTGTGTGTTTTGTGGCTGTGAAGCTAAAAATCCCTCAAGGACAAATACACTAAGAAGAAAAGCTGTGCTGCCATTAGGAGTCCCATACTCCCTCCTGGAGCAAGCGTAAAGCAAAACAACGCATTCAAGCAATGAATCACCTCGGCTAGATCTTTCAGGCACCATAAACAAGAATCTTAATACAAGCTGGGAATAAACTAAAGTTATAATAGTCTCAGAAATACAAATATTCACCTTCGGGTGTACAATATATCTTGCTGGTGTCATCTCCTGATAGAATGATGTTTGTTCAAAGACTTCATACAGCGATATGTACTGTTTTCATTTAATTGATTTTTTTTTTTGGTTGTGTCAATATCTTAGTGGAGAAACAAAATAGTAATTTGCAGTTCCCATTACCACAATGTTTGCTGTTATGTTTTAGTGCAGTGGTTTGTGCTCATAAAGTCACTTAAGTTTGATAATGGGGATAATTTAGCAACTTTTAGACCATAACTTGTGAACTTTTCTAAATACCAGTACTCATTTATTTGCAGTCTAAACTTTTAGTAGTAAATAAAGTAGCAGTTTAATGTGAACCTTGAAGTAGATTCACACTTTATTAAGACATGTGTTTTTTTATGTTTATAGACAAATTCCCATGAAACCAGAGCCTCAGATTTTTTTATTATTGCGCTCTAGAAATTATACATATACAGTAGTTAACATATTACATTGTAGAAGACTATTATAAACAAAACAAAACAAAAAAACAATAAAAAAGATGAATTCTGATCATCAAAAATAACTCGATAACTACACACAGAATTGTAAAATAAACCTTAAAACCTAAACGGCATGAGCACTCTGTGAAGGGCTTAAAAGGATTAAACGTTTCTTCTTCTTGTGTTTTTAGTTGTAATGAGTTATATGTGGCCTAAAAACACCATAGTTGTGTGTGTGGGGGGAGTAGGTTGAACTTTCAGCCCCACATCTCAAGTTAGCAGGCACCAAAAATGCAACTGGATAGTGCTCAAAATACACAAATTGTTTGTCCAACAAAGTCAAGTCAGGTCCTCTGGACGGCTTCTTTTTGTTGAAACGTTTCGTCTTTCATCCAAAAGACAAAAGACCGTCTGAGCACCAGCAAACTGATTGATCCACTATGTGAAGGTTGTATTTACACTGCCTGGCCCCCCAAAAAAGTTGCCACAAAAAAAAAAAAAGGTCACACACTAATATTTTGATGGACCACCTTTAGCTTTGATTACGGCATGCATTCACTGTGGCATAGTTTTTACAATATTCTGCAATGTCACAAGATCTATTTCCATCCAGTGTTGCATTCATTTTTCACCAAGATCTTGCACTGATGATGGCAGATTCTGACCACTGTGCAAAGCCTTCTCCAACACATCCCAAAGATTCTCAATGGGGTTAGGGTCTGGACTCTGTGGTGGATAATCCATGTGTGAAAATGATGTCTCATGCTCCCAGAACCACTCTTTCACAATTCCAGCCTGATGAATCCTGGCATTGCCATCTTGCCATCAGGGAAGAAAAAAATCCATTGATGGAATAACCTGGTCATTCAGTATATTCAGGTAGTCAGCTGACCTCATTATTTGTGCACACACTGTTGATGAACCTAGACCTGACCAACTGCAGCAAACCCAGATCCCCCACAGGCTTGTACAGTAGACACTAGGCATGATGGGTGCATCACTTCACCTGCCTCTCTTTTTACCCTGATGTGCTCATCACTCTGGAACAGGGAACAGTTCTTAAAACAATTTTAGTAGTTTATACAGTCTCCTTAAATGTTTTCTCTGCTTGATGCATGCCAATGATTTGACCCTTCTCAAACAGACTGACATATTTTCCACGACCAAGCAATGCTTCTTTCAACATGGTTGTTTAAGAAATGAGAAGCAACTCATTGCACCAGTTGGGGTTAAATAACGTTGCGGCAGAAAGATAATCACCCATGCACTAATAGGAGGCGGCTTGTATCTATTTGCTTAGTTAAATCCAGGTGGCAA
>JBBPBX010022171.1:24146-36629 GCA_038048925.1 Garcialebias charrua
GGCAATGTATAAGACTGAGTTTGTTGCAGCTCCTTGGACTGATGAAGTCTTTTGGATGAAAGCTGAAATGTTTCAACAAAAATAAACCATCCAGAGGACTTGACTTAACTTTGTTTGATTTTTCTACATGCATTACTGAGCATGAATCAGGACAGAAATTGTTAGCTTTCCTTTTGAACATAAAAAGAAGACCTGAATGAGTCAGCCATTTTTTTGTTTATGTTAATGGTTCTGACTGATGAGCAAACGGCTAGTTCAAGCAAGGTGAAGACTAAAGTGGACTGCTCCTGTGTTTAAACAACTAAAATTTTCTAACATTTATATCGGTTAATGAGCATGTTAGTTCATAAACCATTACATCACTGTAAACATCATAATTCCATATATAAAATTCAGTGAGTATTTGCAAGTAGCAGCAGCAGATACTACCTGAAGAACTGAATTAAAGTGAATTGAATAGAAATGTGGTGCAGCCTGGGGCACTTCCAGCACAACTATAGCTACAAATAATTATGCTGGAATGACCATATACGTACTGCAAAACCAGTAGTACTGTAGTACAAAGACATCATTACATAGTCTTTGCACAAAAAAAAAAAACTAAAATTTTTGAGGTTCTAATCTGGTTACCTAGCTACTTAGCATTCTTAGCTACTTAGCCTAGCTGTTAGCTCATCAGTCTGGTCACAATGTTCTCCAAATAGTCGTCAAACAGGTAAGATATTACTTGTGCAAAATCTTTCCACAGAGCTTCAAAAGAAGTGAATTGTGTTTAACCTGTGCAAAACGAAAAACGCTTTGTCATAGAAGCTGAAAGTACAGTAAAAAGTTTTTACAAATATGACATTTACAACCGGGTACAGCTGGTCCTTGAATACAACTGACTCACTTCAAAATTATATAAGCATCTTTTTAAATACCGTTGAGACCTTCAGTTTATATGCTTGAGAGTCCAAGGTTATTTTGCAAGAACTAGGCAATAAAACAGTCCAAACAAGCCAACATATAGCAGGTCACACAAAAGCACCAGTTGGTGTGAATATATTCTTGGATTTACTGGTATGCCTGTTAAAAGGGCATCTGGCTCTGGAAGCAAAGGAGAGGCCCAACAATTCACATAAAATTTCTGAATCATCTATTTATTCACGTTTATAGCCTGAACCAGGAAAACCAAAAGGGGAGGAATATCTCAATCACCAGACTGGCTTCACGACGTTTAACATTCATTTAGCTGGTCCAGTATAGACGTGACGGAGCAGGTTGGAGGTGCCACAGAAACGGCATTTTTAGGACAAATACGAATAGTGTTCAGAAATGTTTCGACTCCAAATGAAAGCTTCACAAGAAGCGCATCCTCTATCACAAACTGTAAAGGTCAAACTTCCAGCAATAAAGCATCTCAACCACAAACACTGACACAAGGCTGACATTTTCCCTCAGTGAACTGCTGTTCCGTCTTTGCATTTCATATTACCATCTTTGGGCGAAGTGCTCCATTTTTTTTTACACGAGATGCTGTAAAGGACCCCTTGACCAGATGAAAGCAATTGTCGGGTAGCTCTTTGATGTCTTTGTAATGCATATTTACTGCTTTGCTGAAAGTACTACAATCATCTAAACACGTTTTCATCTCTAGACAGTGCTACAGTGAGGCTTGTTTTGCACAGTGAAAAGCACTTCTGCACCATAGAAATTAATTTCTTAATGTCACAGTTTTACAAAATGTCATGCGTATGAAATATAATGAGCTTTGTTCTTGTTTCCATTTGTTCTAGGTTGAAGGGGAAGGACAAACTCTCATTAACAACGCACCACCAATCTCGGTTCAAGTAAGATGAAATGTAATAACTCTGTGTAGAAAATGAGTAGAACCTTGTTACAATGATTTAGAGCTGGTAGTCGGGCTTATGAAAACATAACCCGAAAGAAACTGAAAGTATTTTATGCACCAAACATTTAATCCACAAACGCTTCTTAATTGGTGCAATTTGAACGTTGAATGTAGATTTTCAACTACCTACTGCGTTAGCTCTTGAGTTTTTTACGGTGGCCCCAAGGTGTAAATGAACAACATAAAAAAAAAAAAACGGAATTACATTTGGAAAAACACAACAAAAACAACAAAAACACAACAACATTTGAAAAAACAAAATTACATTTGAAAAAACGAAATTACATTTGAAAAAACGGAATTACATTAAGCCAAAGCGGAAGTGGCTGGAATCACATTAGAAAAAACCAAATTACATTAAGCCAAACCGGAAGTGGCCAAAGCGGAAGTGGCCCGAATCACATTAGAAAAAAACGGAATTACATTTGGAATAACACAACAAAAACAACAAAAACACAACAACATTTGAAAAAATGAAATTACATTAGAAAAAAACAGAATTACATTTAAAAAAACAAAATAGATTTGGAAAAACTGTATTAATTTAAGACAAACACGTGTGTGTGTGTGTGTGTGTGTTTGTGTGCGTGTACTGTGTTCGGTTTTATGTTGTTAAGGCTAAAGGATAGCATGCTAACTAACTACCTCTGTGTGTGTGTGTTTTTTTACACGTGTACTGTGTTCGGTTTTATGTTGTCAATAAAGTTTTTAAAAAAAGTTTGTCTTAAATTAATACAGTTTTTCCAAATGTAATTTTGTTTTTTCAAATGTAATTCAGTTTTTTTCTAATGTAATTTCGTTTTTTCAAATGTTGTTGTGTTTTTGTTGTTTTTGTTGTGTGTTTCCAAATGTAATTCCGTTTTTTTCTAATGTGATTCGGGCCACTTCCGCTTTGGCCACTTCCGGTTTGGCTTAATGTAATTTGGTTTTTTCTAATGTGATTCCAGCCACTTCCGCTTTGGCTTAATGTAATTCCGTTTTTTCAAATGTCATTTCATTTTTTCAAATGTCATTTCGTTTTTTCTAATGTAATTTCGTTTTTTCAAATCTTGTTGTGTTTTTGTTGTTTTTGTTGTGTTTTTCCAAATGTAATTCGTTTTTTTTAAATGTTGTTCATTTACACCTTGGGGCCACCGTAGATTTTTTTCCCCCTAACTAATCCAACCAAATTAAACTTAATTAATTACATGCCAATGTTTCAAAGATCTAGCATGATCTGTAAGTGTATGGAGTACGAAACACTTAAAGATGACTTTCAAATTTACTTTCAGCTATTTGAGCTCATTATCTGTAAGGTTTTCATAACTATAGCCATTTTTATGTTTGCAAAAGTCACTTAGATGTGGCAGCCATCTTCAAAATTTAACCAGTAGAATATGTACATCAGTTGAGAACATTTTGAGTGTTTTAAAATAAATTATCAAGTAGTTCGTAAGACATGCTGCTGATAGCCAGACCAGGTTGACCAAAACAGTCAGCTGTCCATTAACAGTAAACATCCACGTGAAACTTGTTTTTATGTAGAACGTGTAGAGAGCAGAGGAACTACCTGATGCAAAAAAAGCTAATTAAAACGGGTTTTAAAAAAATCAAACAATACTAAGCATTTAAGGTACACTATTTCAGTTGTTTTTATACTTTATACATGGGGCAGCTGTGGTGTAGTGGTACGGCAGCATATTAGGGGGAACAAAACGCAGGTTCGACTCCCCGCCAAGCCCATACGTCATGATGTCCTTGAGCAAGACACCTATTCCCTAACTGCAACCCAGTCGCTTAAATAGCTGCCCACTGCTCCACTTGGGTGTATCCCCCGTGTGATGGGTTAAATGCAGAGGACAAATTTCATCATGGCGTGGGTAAATAGAGTAATTACAGAAATATAGCACACTTTGCATCACATCATTAGTTTGCACAGCTGACACCTTGCACTAAGCAACAGCAGTTTGAAATGGAAAGTTACAAATGGCAGATGGTTAGTTATCTTCATCGTGAAGTGCTAGGTTAATAAGAACAGAGTAATCACAGAAAATGGTTAAATCGTAATCTGGACAGTTTCATTTTGGGAGAAACGTTTCATCTTTCATCCTAAAGGCTTCATCAGTCTGAGGCCTGCCAACCCAGCTCTGTCTTATAAATAGCACCTCCTTGATGTGTTTCAAACAGCCCTCTGAGGTTTCCTTTGCCTACTTGTTTATTCAGGGGTCACCACAGCGAGCAAACTAGAAGTGGGTACTGTATTTGTTTTACTCTGGATGCCCTTCCTGATGTAACGTAGGCTCGAACCCGCAACAAGGCTGCAGCACTAACCACCAAGTAACTGCAGCCTCCAATAATAATAATAATAATAATAATAATAATAATAATAATAATAATAATAATAATAATAATAATAATAATAATAATAATAATAATAATAATAATAATAATTAATAATAATAATACTCTTCTTTTGGCTTTTCCCTCTGCAGGGTTCACCACAGCATGTAATCCTCCTCCACCTCACTCTCTCCTCTGCATCCTCTGTCTTCATGTCAGCTACTTCCATGTCCTCTCTAACTGCATCCAAATACAAAGTATCTCCTCTTTGACCTTCAATAATCATAATAATAATGTTTACTTTGTTAATCCACAATGGGGAAATTTATTCTCTGCCCTTTTCCCATCATACATGTGGAGCAGAAGACTGCCACATACAGTAAGCATTGTGGAAACAAGTGGAGGGCTAAGGGCCTTGCTTAAGGGCCCACAGTGGGGTAAATAAGGGTGAAGGCAGATGGTGTTGCTTCAATTTTTTCCCACCCATATATTAAAGAAAACCATGTTGTCTGGTAGACTAATTGTGTTTATCTTTATTTAGTGTGTCCACTAATTTTAATATAATTTGGATGAAACCTCAACAGTAGTTTTTTACATTCTAATCACAGAAAACAAAGAAAAGAAACAAAAAAAATAATCGTTTTTTTTCTTCTTTTTTTACCAGCATTACAAGTCATTTACTACACAGGAGGTAATTTATCAGTCTGCCATGTAATAACCTATTGATTTATGTCCATGAATATAACTTTCTTCTTTCATGTGCACAGACAAAATTAATTACAAATATGATTAGATTTTCAAATCATTTTGGGGAATTGTCACTAAGAATAAAGGCCGTGGAAGCAGAAGTAAACACTCAAACATAATTCACAAGGTTTGACCAAGCCAATGTATCATTTCTTGAACTTTTTTAATTTCAAATTTAATTTAATTTTATAGGGAAATACTTGTTCAGAAAGATCCACAAAAAACATTTAAGTCATAATAGATGCTAGAAAAACACAAATGGCATCCATCTGCATTTCTGTAAACGTAGCCCTATTCAGCATGTTCCACTTTCACAGTTAATCAGTCCTTTGGAAGACGTTTATGTAAGCGACAACATTTCTGCCCATGTGCAGTGAAAAGCCAAACAGTCGTCCCCTCCTTGGACCCTTCTTGAAGAGCCAGATGCTCGTAGCACTGCGTCTAGCAAGAATGACTTGAGAGTTAATTTCTTGGCTGTGATTTGCAGGAGCGAAGCATCAACAAGCTGCAGCAGACTGAAGCATGGAAAACATCGCTTCAATCCTTCACTCCCTGACATTAATAGGATGAATGAATGTTTTGTTCTCCGCTTAATTTGGATGAATTTATCCAAATGGCAACAAAAACAAGTAAATATCCAGCTCAGCTTCCCTGCTGATAAGAGGAGACAAAGAGAAGTCACTCTGCTGCTGCATTTTCTTGTTTCTTCTTCCTGCTGTTTGAGGTTTTGTTTGCTCTGTGCTCAGCTCATATATCAGATGCTAACCAAAATGCCGGAGACAGGTAATGTGTGCAGAGGAAGGCTCAATTTATGAGAAAGGTTTATTTTAAGTTGATTCACCCTTGCTCCATTGAAGGTTGTCATGTTGAATTT
Source organism: Garcialebias charrua (assembly GCA_038048925.1). Taxonomy (NCBI): domain Eukaryota; kingdom Metazoa; phylum Chordata; class Actinopteri; order Cyprinodontiformes; family Rivulidae; genus Garcialebias; species Garcialebias charrua. Next base: position 29,978 of record JBBPBX010022171.1, read on the forward strand.
TAGTCTGTAGTAACTCAGAACACATTCTTATAGCAGACTTCTAATATAAGATAAGACACATGCAAATATACCAAGTAACAAACTTTGTGTTAACAAGAAAGACATTTTCATTATTGATTCTAGAAAGGCAGCCCAAATTCCAACACACCGTGCATCAGCATTTGTCTATGAACGCCTCCCATAATTTGGGACTCTCTTTTCTAATGTAGTGGACCAGACCCTGGTCTCTGATACACCTTCGTCTCTTTGAACTGTCCCAGTGACACCTTTTCACTGATTCTTTCAGAGAGACATTTTACCACTAGTTTATTTTAATAATTTCAATCAAGACACACATTATTTCAGAAAAGACTTCCTTTTAATGTGTGTTAATTCAGAATTAATTAACAGAATAACTGTTGTCATTGTTTGATCATGTTTTATGCTGTCACCAATGATGGTCACTTCTTCATGTGATGAATCAAAAAACTATGGCAAAGTTGAATTACAGTATATGTAAGAATGACTTGTTCAGATTTGTTTTACAAAAGTTAAGACGCCTAATCAGTAATCTGTACAACTGGCAACAGGTTTCTGTCACTTGTCTAAACACTTTCACTGAATAATCTTCACTCCTTTAACTTTTGATAAAACTTTCTGACCCGAGCTAAGTCCCTCTCGTTCTTTGGTGAACAGCCAATGAGCAAAGTGGATTTAACTGGGTCAACTTCCTTTTTTAAGGACCCGCTTCCTGTCTGAGCCTAGAGTCTGCTGGAGTAAGTCAAACCATGTACTTCTCCAAAGAGCTGATTGAACGTCTGTCTAAACGCCAATGACACGTCATCAGTTGGGGCTTCATAGCATTGCTGGCTATGAGTCCGCTTCTAAGCTCCGACTTTAAAGAAATTCCTTCAAGGAATCTTATTTTGAAAATCAACCAGACTACGTTACTTCAATGGGTCAAAGGCGGATGCGAGAAGCTACAATCTAAACAGACTGACCTCTTCGGACGTTAAGGATCCACCCGTTCTTGGCAGACCATCAAAGGTAAGGAGTCGCTGATTGTTTACCCACCGGACATACTGTACGTCTAGCTGGAGACCGCACGGAGAACGTGTCATGTTTCTGGCTAAAAACATCCAAGATAGTTCACCCCCTCTTTTCACCTTTCCTCCTTTTCATGCTAAAACTTCTCCTTAAACTTTATATATCTTTTGCCAGTAAACAAACTAAGTTAAAAGTGCCTACAGAAATAAGTAAATATGTCAATTTATTATTTGTCTGTTGTTACTACGTTTGAATCTGTCTACAGTTAAGTTATATGAAAATTGATCAGACCAATCCATTGTAAATGTGATGTAATTTAATGATTCTGTTATTAAATGGTTCATCTCCTGGTGAACCAACATGAATTACGTTTCCTGTCAAGTTACATCTTGCCTAGTCACAATTTATTTTTAAATCCCAAAAAAGAGAGAACTCGTTTAATATTTATGATAAGTTTGTGTCAGATAACATCTACTCAATCTTTCATCTGGAATATTGTACAGTCAGTAAAACTGACCAGGGTATGATATCCTACACTAATTATATAAGTTCAAAAAAGTGCATACATTTTGATAAGTAAACTGTAAAAGCAGTGTAAAGATAACCAAGATAAAAAAGGAATTGGGTCACCATTCTAACCATCCAACCATCCATTTTCTTCATCCGCTTGGGTACAAATGATCCAGGTGTCACTGGTGCCCATGTCCAACAGTCACTGTGCGAGAGGCCGGGGACACCCTGGACAGGTCTCCAGTCCATCCCAGGGACACACAGAAACAAAAGAGGCAAACAACCTGTGATGGTCAGCGGCCCCCGCTGACCCTCCATCTGCTCATGCATCTGCCCCTCATGCCACGTTTCTACCCATCCTGCCATACTCCTGTCTTCATGCTCTGTGTTCTCCTGCCCATGTCACCTTCCTCCTGATATAGTTTCCCTACTTTATTTTGCCTATCACCCATCTCTCAGCTCAAGCCTGCTCCTGTCACTCCATGCCACGCCTCCCTTGCTCCTCCACAGCAATCAGCCCTGATTCCACGCACCTGTTATCTGCACTATTTAAGCTCCTGCCATTCACTTCCCTGTTGCTGAATTATTAAACCTTCGATGGTCACTGATGTTCACGCCATCCTTGTCTTCTTGTTCATGCCTGTACCCCAAGTCTTGTTTTGGATTACAACCTGCAGCTATTATAAGAATTTTCTTCTTTCTGCACCCTTTTCATACAATGTTTATTTATTTTTTATTTTTGATAAATTTGTTTGGTTTCTTTTTTTCCTTCTTTTAAATGAATGAATAAATGAAACAACCTCATGCCCGATTCCTGGATTACTGCTTTGCCTGCTCCTTGACGTGATTTGAATTACTCTCTCTACCCATGGTAACAAGCTCTGCTTCTGTTACACTACTACTGCTGCCACGCCTCTCGAATTATGTTTTTAGATTTATTTATTTATTTGGAACTCTGATCTACTGTGTACGACCCCTGCTACGTCTCTCGGACCACGCTCTTGGACTTGCTCCCCATGAACCACATATCACAGCGCTCCTCCGCATCTGCTCTGCCAGTGACATCATTGCTGAAATTCTGTCAGGTGACTCTCTCCCTCCTGCCTGTGAGGAACTGTCGTCACAGTTGATCCTGACTCTCCATCCAGCAACCAGCTGCCAAAAAAACAAAACAAAAAAACTGTTGCTGCTTTTGACTCCTGTGTCTGGCTTATTCTGAGTCCTATACCTGAACCTGACACAAGCATTCACTCTCTCACGCACCTTCGGACAATTTAGAGTTACCAGTCAGCCTAACATGCATGCTTTTGGTCTGTGGGAGGAAACCAACCAAAGTACCGGGAGAAAACCCATGTATGCACGGAGAGAACATTCAATGCCACCCAGAAAGCCCCCTGGACCAGGATTTGGACCAAGGACCTGCTCGCTGAGAGGGAGCAGCTCTACCAGTTGCGTTGCCGTGCTGCTACTAAGAAACCGACAAAATAATAATAATAATTACAGGTAATAGATGTTAAATAGTGAAAGTTCAATTGAAGTTGCAAAAATTCAGTGACTTGGTGGATTATAATATTTTGTCAGTCATGTATAGAGCCCATAAACAATAATTACCATGTAATATTCAGATACTTTTTGTTAAACGTCAAAGCTGTTATAATTTAAAGGGAGAAGACATTTTTGTTAAACCTTAATACAGAACAAGTTCGAGGGGTCGGTCAAGCTCCATTCAGGGAATTGGTTTGTGGAATTATTTGGATACTGAAATTAAAAATGCCACTTCGTTATCCACATTTAAGAAATTAATCGAAACCAAATTATTACTGAAATATATATGAATTAGTTTCTTGCTTGTCATTTTGTAATTTGGCAATTATGATTTATTTTCTATTCTGTTACTTGTTTGATGATTTTATTTTGTCTGTTTGAACTAACTGTTTGAAAAATGGGGGCAGATATCATAAGATTTTTTCTTCATTCTGCCTCCCTTCATTTTATTTCTTGATATTGTATTGTCAAAATTGTGATTATTTTTTTGTGTTGTATTTTAAAATGAATAAATTTAATTAAAAAAAAAATAAAAAAAAATGTGGACTAGCTTAGCCTTTTAGGCAGGCTACAAGCAGCTTTAGTTCTGGTTGTGTGTCCCTGCAACAACTACTCGGGTTGTGTTGTTCATTATAATGTTGCGATTTATCAGTGTACACAAAATTAAATGACCCAACAGCTTATAAAATGAGCTTACTAAAATATTAAAAAGCTTCCATTTTACTGCAGTGATGACCCATTAGGCTAATATATTAGAACACTTAAAAAGGCCCTTTTGGCTGCACGGCAAGTTCCTTACTGAAATTGTAAAACAGGCCCGGTGCTATTAAAGCACAAGCAAGCACATCTTACAGTAGTACTTAACCAACATCCTGCAGAGTACAGTGTTGGGGTCAGGAGGCCAGAAGCACACAGCGCACTGCTCCTCTCAGTGGAGCTAAGCTGTCATTCTGCAGCGAAAACAACTATACGAACTTGGGAGGTAGACTACACTTTGCTCTACATTGTTGTTCACGTACAGGCACAAATATCCTCTGCTCCCCAAATCCCTGGCTGAATTACCAACAATCTTAAAAAAGGGACATATCAAGGAAAAGCAGAATCCTCCTCTGAGCACAAAATAAACAAGTGGGAATTCAACAAGTCAATGCTAAATCACCTGCTGAGGTGGCTCAGTGATGAAGATGCTGCTTCCACTTCTACCCATCCCAAACAAATCAGGTTATTTAGATTTCATCGAAAACTATTTTTGGCGGGAGCTGAATAACACTTAATCTATTGTATTGATGTTTGGGGGAAAGCGTGTAAAACAATCACAAAGCCTATTTTTGTTTTACAGAAAAGAGCTGTAAGAATTATCACTAGAAAGCATTACTGTCATCCATCAAGCACATTATTTTATCAACTGAAGTTATTGAAGTTCCATGATTTTATAATATTTAATCAGTTATGTATAGGGCTCAGAATAATACCCTTAAATATCCAAATACATTTTGTTAATAGACAAAGTTGTTATAATCTTAAGGGAACAGAGATATTTGTAAAACCAAAATTCAGAACTAGTTTGAAGGGACGGTCCACATCAATCCAGGGAATTGGATTGTGGAATGGCTTGGAGAATGAAGTTAAAAATGCCAAGTCAATGTTTACATTTAAGAAAATGATCAAAACTGAATTGTTCAAAAAATATATATGATGTAGCGTAATGTGTATTTTATTAGTTAGAAAAATTAGAAAAAGTTTTTCATTTTGTACTGTTACTGGAAGATTATTATTGTTTGAACTGGTTGTTTGAAAAAAGGGGCAGATATACAGTAATACGATTTTTTCTTCTTTCTGTGACCTTTCATTTTTTATATTTTGTATGTTATCTTTTATGGGATTTTTTTTTTTTAATGAACAAATTTCATAAATAAAATAAAATAAAATAACTTGACAAGACTTGGGGTGTTGTCTCACCTGATGGTCAGGTATACTCGGTTCTACTGGGGACCAATATTCATAACATTTGTTTACATTTTCAGCTGGTGCAATTTGCATTCACACTACACTGAGTCAATTGAGCCAACCTGTTCCCCCCTCGCCTGTGGTGGCGCTGCCAATAAATACAAGGTGGTCCCCGACTTACGAGCGAGTTCCGTTACTACGACTATCTCGTAAGACGAAAATTCGTATGTCGGAACACGAAACACGTGTCGCTCGTAAGTCCGGATTTTTGGTCGTAAGTCGGAAAATGTATGCTAGCGCTACTACGAACACTCGTTTTTCAACACAAATGTACATACTAGTTCATAAACATGCACAGAAACTTGTGCCAAGATGGTGTAGTGGTTAGGGCGTTTGACTTGGGACCCGAAGGACGCGGGTTCGCGTCCCGGCCACTACACATCTTGGGGTGTCTATGAGTGCACACCTATTTCTCCAGCTCCCCGAGCGCCTTCTATGGCTGCTCACTGCACCGCCTGGTAGGTGGTTGGGTTAAATGCAGAGACGAATTTCGTCTGTGTATGGGAAACATACGCAGATGACAAGATTAGACAATTATTTTATTATTATTACAAACGGTTAGCTAACACACTTTCATCTAAAAACACACATCAGTGCTGTATTTTCTGTATTTTCTGTATGTTCTGTACAACTTTACTGTTCGTTAGTCAGCTCGTAAGTCCGGAACCTCGTATGTCGATGCGCTCGTAAGTCGCGGACCACCTGTACTGAAGGAAATGACACAAAAACCTCTGAAGAAGATGCTTCTTCTTCTTCTGGAAATAAAAACAAAAAAGGAGTGGTGTCAAATTTGAGCAGTTTTAGGATTTCTGTGTTGTCATTGTTCAACAATGGACTCAGCATGAGCGGAAGATGAGGCAGAAGACCACGGAGAATGTTGTTTTCCACACAAGGTGGCTGACAGCTCCATATGAGGTAATAGAAATGCACATTTGTTTGCCCTATATTTGTTGAGTTTATAGTTGTATGCTTGTCTGTGTTGGTGTACAGCACTTTGGCCAACGGTGTTGTTTTAAAGTGCTTTATAAATAAAGTTGTATTGTATTGTATTGCCCTGCACTGTAGTCCACTTCCTGCTTTTGGAACGGTCTCCGGTCCGTTTGCATTCACAATGCCTTCAAACCTCACTAGAGTTCACTTCAACCGAACCAAGACCTAGGTGTTTAGGAGGACCAGAGTTTGCATTTTTGGTCCGCATCAGAGTTCGATTGCGCATTCACACCTCTCCACACGAACCGGACTTTCTAGGCAAACGGACTAGAGTTCGATTAAAGCGGACTAAACAGAGCTGGTGTGAATGCACCTCTAGGTTACAGTCCAGAGCAGTGATGGCCTGAGCCATAAAGAGGCTGTGATAAGCAAGATATGTAAAATAAACATCTACGGTCATGAATAAAACCCTGTTGGAGGTGGAAGCTCTCCACTAGAACACACTGTACTTGACCGCTCTCCTTTGTGGCGCATTCAACTAAGACGAAGAGTCTCACCTTGAGGTTTTGGCAAGTGAGGCAGCCTTTGTTAATTTTTTTTTTCTTGGAAACTACTAATTAAGCCCCCTCATATA